>PVJL010005398.1:0-29778 GCA_004026885.1 Lyroderma lyra | reverse complement strand
CAAACAAAACTCAAAACCAAAGAATATAAAACAATACAAGCAAGTGGGTAGGCTTTATTCCAGGAATCCAAAGTTGGTTTACTATCAGAAAATCCAGAAATATAAGTCTAAGAAGAAAAATATTTCTCTCCACAGAGGCTAGAAACCTCTGAAGAAATTCACAACCACTCCTGATAAAAACACTCAAAAAAAGCAGAAACCACTGGATATTTTCTTAATACGATAAAATAAATAAACCTTATCCTAAACCCAGAATCTCAGTGTGGAAATATCAGACATTTCTGTTAAGAATCCAGAATAATGCAATAAAACAAGAAAAAACAATTAGAGGCATAAAAACTGGCAAAGCAGAAGTAAAAGTTTCCCTACTTGCAGAAATATGATAAAATAACTGGAAAACCCTAGTGAATCAACAATAAGGCTCAAACAATGATTCAGTAAGGTAGAAGATATAGTTGTAGAAACCAATAGCTCTCCTACTCACAAATAAGCAAAGCAGCACTGTCCAACAGAAATACAATGTGAGCCACACATGTAATTTAAGATTTTTTAGTAGCCACAGCTGTCATTTAGTCCCGAAGATTATCATTTCACATGTAATCAGTAGAAAAAATTATGTTCAGATATTTTACATTGTTTGCTTCATACTAGGTTTCTAAAATCTGGTGTACATTTTATACTTACAGCACCCCTCATTTTGGACTGGCCACATTTCAAGTACTCAATAGGGACATGTGACTCGTGGCTATTGTACTGGACAGCGCAGAGTTAGAAGACATAACACAGCAGAGCTCAAGAAGAAAGGTGGCAAACCCACAGGAGAAAAATTCAAATCGCCCCAGAAGTGTTAGTTACACAAAAGGAGACTGACTGGAGCAAATGGAGAAATGCCCTTGTCCCCAGGAAGGATGGCGAACATCATGAAGACAATTTATACGTTTCACACAATCCCAATACAGTCACCCACAAGCTTCTTTATGGAGCCAGACACGCTGGTACTGAAGTTCATGTGGAGACACAAACACGAAAGAATGACTCCATAAAGAAGCTGTTGAGTAGAGAACAGCCCTCTGAGTCATTACAACACACTGAGCCTCTAAAAATAACTGATTCAATGCAATAATGGCACAAGCATAAACAAAGAGAAAGGACCAAAAATAGTGAGACAGACCCAGGCACACAGGCAATTCAGTGCGGCAAAGGCGCTCCTTAATTCACTAAGGCGAGATGAACTTTTTAGTAACTCGCGCAGGGACGGCTGGCTAACCATTTGGAAAGAGACAGAATTGGATCCATACCTCACTTGATACACAAGAATAAATTACAAATGAATCAAGGAGTTAAACAAAAAAAGTGAAACCACACAAACACTATAGAAGAAAACAAGGGCACAATCTTTTAACCGCGGTGTTAGGGTAAATAAAGCTTTCTAGCAATTATTTAAAATCCAGAGGGAAGAAAAGATGGACTATATAAAAGTAACAAAACCAAAACAACAAACAAACTAAACCCAACAAGAAAATGAACTTCTGCTTGGCTAAACAGCATCATAAACAGTCAAAAGACAACTTACGACTTGGGAGAAATATATTTATTTGCAGCATGTGATGCAGTTAGAAGGGTAATGTCCCTAGTATATAAAGGACTCCTAAAAATAGAAGATAAAAACAAAAACCCAGTAAAAATGAGAAAAAAGACATGAATAAAAAAATTAACAAAGAAGGTATAGAAACATCCCTTAAAAATATGACCCCACTGTAATTAGAGAAAAATGCAAATGAAAACAACACTATAGAGTGCAGACCGATTTCTAGAAATGGACTGATGTATTTCGAGTAAAACCCTGATGACGCTTTGTAGCGAGGCTGTGGGAAAGCAAGCACATGGTGGGAACGCAATGGAGGGACTGCAAAACTTGGTGGTATCTAACAAAACACTGTCCATACTTACCTTCCAGGAATTACTTTCAAGAAACACCTGTGAAGAACATGAAAACACACACACAAGAGCATTTCCTGCACTGTTGTGGTTACAAGCAATGGAAACAACCCGAATGCTCATGTGCAGAAGGAATGAGCAGATCACAGTGTATGTTAGGGGAGTACTACAGCTGTAAAAACATGAGGACGAGTGGGGAAAATACAGAGGGCAAAAGAGCATCTCTAGCATGCTACCTTACGTGTAAAAAAGGAAGGCAAGTAAGAAACCATGCAGTTAACCTCCAGGAAGTGGTGGGAATGAGACGGGAGAGAACTAGGATTGGGGAGCAGAAATAAAACAAAATGGAATGCAAACAGAAACAAAAGGACACGGGTGCATTCTGATGAGTGACTGTCACTAGTGCACATGGGAATGAACTAACCCAAGGTGCTCTGAGGCTAAAGACAAAGGGTCTGTGAACAAACAGTGAGAGCAAGTTCCTGGTTCTGCTGGGTTTGCTGTTCATCGAGGGGAGAGACAGCACTTCGGAAACTGTTGCTGGGCATGCCAGGACTGAACAAATCTGTGCACACTGTGAGGGAGTCTGAGAAGGCAGTGACGAGTGGAGGGGGGCGGCCAGGAGGGCTGCGGTGGCACTGGGGTGGGACTGGGGATATCAGTGTGAGCTCGTGGTTTCACTACAGCAACGTGACACAGACACATACAGAAACACACGTCCTAGCTTTGTCGATTGCAAGATCCTAGAAGCAATGACACACCAGTAATGCCCAGGGCTGGGTTTCTAAGTGCCACTCTCCACTAAAAGGACCTAGGGCTCCGTGGAGAAATGGCTGTCAGGGCAGGGATGAGTCAGTACAAGATGAGCCTGGAACATCTAACTGTGCTGGAAAGTGTACCTGTGCTCCAAGAGGAACGAGGCTGAGGGGCCATGCCGAGTGCACTGCGCCCACTGATGAAATCACAAGTAGACAGTGTTAGCAGAGGACCGTCATCTACAGCACAGATGAATCCACTCTGATAAACAGTCACATGAATGAGAAAAATACATGGGGAGAAGGAAAGCTCTTCCTACAGCAGAATGCCAAGTAAGAAATGTGTAAGGAATAATAGTAGAAAAATCACCTTTGGGCAAAAAACACAGTGATAGCCATTTCAGGCAAGAATCATCAATGGATCCTACAACTGGAAGGCGAATGTCTGATAAAAAACAAGACGCGTTGGCCCTTCAGCCCTGTATGTGTTACCTTGACGGTGGAGGGACTGGGTAGCTACCTCCTTAGCCCAAGGATCTGCAGTGACACCAACAGATGACACCCTCCTCATGGCATGTGCTAACAAGGGCCCACCACTGCCAGAAATACAGTCTGAATCTGATCATGAACAAAGGCACAGGAACCTAATTAAAATTACTCTACAAAACTAAGTGGGCTGTATTCTTCAGAAATGTCAAGGTCATGAAGAACAGAAACTGATCCAGAAAAGGAAGATAAAGAGAGATGACATGTGATCTTGGATTGGATCCGGTGTCAGGAGAGACCACACGAACTTCTTTCTGTATAAACAGGCCGAACGGACGTCCCCTTTAAAACGAGGGCAGTGCCTGTTCCTTTCTGTCCCGTTTCAAACGGGACGTCTGGTCAGCCTCCGCAAAAGGACAGGACCGCGTCCCCTGGAGAAGACGGACGGTCTATTATCAGACAAGGGCAGTGTGGTTCCTTCCCCGACTCCGGTAACTGCACTGCTCTGTGGGAGCACCTCGTTCTGAGCAGGTGCGCACTGCTGTACTCCTGGGCAGAGAGCATCGTGGCTGCAGCCCCTCTCATCTGGTTCAGAAAAACAGCAGAGGGAGAGCGCAGGGAAGGGATGCGGTGGGGGGAATCCGAGTGTGCAGGGACTCTCTGTACTCTTTGTGCAGTTTTTTGGGAAATCTAAAAGTATTTCGAAAGAACAAAACACAGCGACCACAGTGATCTGTCCCCCCTTGCTGGTGAAAGGCCCCATAAGCACAGCGCGAAGCTGGCTCTGGCAGCACTCAGGGCACCAGCGGGAAGATGAGGGGCGCGGGTGAGCCCTCCCCACCCCCAACCCCACCTCGGCCCACTCCCACGCCCCACCCCTCCCCTCCCCTCCCATGCCCCCGGCCCGTTCGTTACTGATGGAGCTGTGCGCGCTCCCACGCCCCTCCCCTCCCATTCCCCCATTCCCGCCCCCCGCCCCCCGCCCCGCGGCCTGGCGGTTACCGATGGAGCTGTGCGCGCGTTCGCCCTTCTTCTTCTTGCCTTTCTTGCTCCTGCCCCGGGGCTGGGGCGAGTCCGCAGGCACCGGCTTGCCATTCTGCACCTGCTGCGCCTGCACGGTGGGCTCGGTGGGCTCGGTGGGGCCGGGCGTGCACCTGTCCTCCTTGACGTGGTTCAGCCTCCGGCCGCCGGCCTTCCTCTCCTCCCGCTTCTGCTCGGCCAGGGGGCTGAGCTCAAGCACTCTGGCTTTGGGCTCCGCCGGGGGCTGGGGCCGGGGCCGGGGCGGGGCCTCGGCCGGCTTCCTCAGGGGCTCGCCGCTGCCGCCGGCCCTGCCCGCCTGCTTCAGCTTGGGCTTGCCCGGCCCCTCCTTGTGGTGGTGCATCATGTCCAGGAGGAAGGACAGCGGCTCCCGCGGTTTCCCACTGACCTCCTTCGGGAGGAGCAACTTGGAGTCCCTGGAGTCTCTGGTGTCCCCGGGCTCCGCCGCGTCCCCGTCAGCCCCCGGCCCCGGGTGGTCGGCGTGTCTGGAAGGCGAGTGCGATGAGGTCTGGGGCTCCTCGGCGGGCTCCAGGGAGCCGTTGTGCGCGTCTGCGGACTCGGACGCACACTCCGCAGCCGCCCGGAAGTTCGGGGCGAGCGTGTCCACCTTGGCGCAGTCTTTACTCGGTCGCTCCTTCTTTTTCTTCCTCGCGGCTCGGAGCTTCTGAAGCTCCTGCAGCCGCTGGAACTCCTCCTGTAACCGCTCCTCCTCGTCCTCCTGGCGCCGCCGGTGCTGCTCGCGCAGCAGCAGGTGTTCCCGCGCGCGGGCCTCCGCTTCAAGGCGCGCTTTCTCCTCCAGCTGCCAGTGGGAAAGGAGAGAGTTAGGACGTACTGAAAAGGAAGACGTGTAAAAAGCCCATCACACAGTAAGAACGTACACCTCGAAAGGGGCTGTGTCAGGCCAAAAGCCATTATTAAAACATACTAGCCCAAGTCATTTTCCTCCAGTTATGAGATGCAATCTACCGCCTGGGGCACACGCTGACCTCGTTTGGGGGCGTAGCTAAAACTCTCCTGAAAGCCACGGACCTCCTGCTATGTGCACAAATAACAAGGTGGATGCCGTGGCTACACTCCGCCCGGGGTCTGTGCTCCTCCGTGTGTGGATGACGTAGCTGAAGGGACAGGCAGCACACGTGCACACCTTTCCAGGTGAAGGCTGGTGCATTTATTTCCAGGTAGCAACAGGACATACAGGAAATGTGTACTAAAAACCTGAAATCCCCCTTCCCCACCCTAGAGGATAAACAAACCCCCCAGGATGTTTTCAGGACTGTGAGAGAACAAATGCCTTTCCAAAGTACTCAACATCACATGTCAAATAGACAATTTGTTTCTGCTAACGTGGCAGGAAATAATTTTCATCCAAGTGAAGATTTTATTTTTTTGTAGTGACACATATTCCACGACCGTAAATATTCTGTCTGTTTAGAAAACAAGTGACAGCTCTGAGGAGGAGGGGCCTGGCTCCTCCTGTCACTGGCCACCAGTCAGGTTGGGTGCTTGTAGGAAACTTTGGCAAACATTCTGCACCAAGAAATTTAAAGTCCTTTCAAGTTTAAATTATTTTTCATAATGTTTCAGTAGGCATTGTGTTTAAGAGGCAATTTACTTGTCTTTGAAAAACTTAAATATGAAATATGTTAAAAATCTAATGACAGGAGATGAGCAACGAAATAGCTGCATGGGAGGGGCCTTGGAAGAACTCCTCTGGAGCTGACAACTAAGAAAACACCTAGACCTCAACAAGAGACCCCCTACACAGCACAGTCACAGTTAAGAAACCCACGCGTCACATTAAGGTAGCTGCAGGCGGGCAGTGGGTTACTCAAAGGAGAAATAAAGGGAAGAGTGGAGATGCAGCCACAGGGATCCTGGCTGGGACCGTTCCACTGGGGGAGGGAGGAGGAGGAAGGCGTTGGGAGAGGGTCCTGGGCCACACTCAGTGGCGGGATATAGAAAAGAGGGTCCATAGGTGGGGCGTGAGACACTGCACCCACCTCACTGTGGCCCCAGGAGGTGCAGGCCCGTCTGCAAACCGCAGCCGCTGGCTTCACTCCAGTCCCCAGGGGAATGGGGAGCGGCTGGGTGGAGAGAAGCAGCAATGAAACTCCCACCGGAAGGAGAGGGAGAGAGGGGGCTGCTGTGCGTTTCTCTGCCCACAACCAGGACGATCTGAGACACCAGCATACAGGACTGACCCCAAAGCTCAGGGCAGAATCCACACACGGGACAAACCCAGAACAGAAAGGTACAATCACGCCCAAACTCCCTGCACGACCCCCCAGAGCCACAGAAGAAAACAAAGCAGCAAACACCCCTCCCCCACAGGCCTCTGCCCACCCGGTATCAGCAGCGAACACCACAGAGACTGAAGCTGGGAGAGCCCAGAGAGGCTGCACATATGAGAAACCAGAGAATTAAAGAGATGGGGCCAAGTGACCCATCAGAAACCAAGCTCAAAGCAATGATTATAAAAATGCTTAAGGAACTGAATGATAATTTCAACAAAGAAATAGCAAGCATTAAAAGAAGACTTACAAACCATTACAAAGGAGCAGAGAGAAATAGTGACTACATTAACTGAAACGAAGAACAGAATAAAAGTCATCCAACTAGATACAAGAGAAGCGCAAAGCAGTGATTTGCAGGAAAAGCCAGTGGAAAACACCCATTTAGAAGAGATAAATGTGAGAATCCAGAAAAATGAGGATGGTTTGAGATTCCTCTGGGACAATTTTAAGTGGAAGAAGATCAGAATCATAGGTGTTCCTGAAGGATAGAGGAAAAGCAAGGGATCAAGACATTATTTGAAGACATAATGACTGAAATTTTTCCTAACTTGGTGAAGGAAATAGACATACAAGTCTGGGATGCACAGAGAATCCCAAACAAGACGATCCCAAACGAGAACACACCAAGACACATCATAATTAAAATGGCGAAAGTTAAAGAAAAAGAGAAAATTCTAAAAGCAGTGAGAGAGAGAAATGCCAGCAGTAACTTATAAAGGGACACCTATTCGACTCTCAGCTGATTTCTCACCAGAAACTTCACAGGCCAGAAGGGACTGGCAGAAAATATTCAACATGATGAAAACCAAGGATCTACAACCAAGAATAGTGTATCCAGCAAGGTTAGCAATCAAAATTGAAGGATAAAGAGCTTCTTAGAAAAGGAAAATTAAAGAAATACATCACCACCAAACTAGTACTACAAAGAATGTCAGAGGGACTTCTTTAAGATGGAGGAGAGATGGGAGAATGGGTGAAATAAGGGAAAGAAATGGAGAAATTTAGTTTGATTGTTAACACAGAATTGAAAGCAACGAAGAAACGAATCTCATGGACACAGCCAATAATTTAGTAGTCACCTGAGGGTCAGGGGGTCAGGGGGGCGGGGCGGGGGGTCAGGGAAAAGGGACAGGGACACAAATATATGGTGATGGAAAGAGAAAAAAAAAAACTAATGTCAATTTCTTAAAAAGTTAACTTGACAATTCAAGTAGACATTATTTGAAGTCCCCCTGGAGGCAGCACTGACAGCTGCTCCTGTGGGTGGCAGTAGGCCCCACTGCACAGGTCTGCGGATGAGCCCGCCACAGGGCAGAACCCACAGTAACCGCAGACCCCGGTCTGTGCTGCCTGCATTTCAACAACCGGCCGGCCAATGAGATGCAAAGCAGATGTGCGGGCTGCTCAATGACACGGGGCGCTAGGTAGAGGGCCCATGGGGTGTGAATGGGTGCTGAGGACGACCTACGCGAGGCTGAAGGAGCTGCAGCATGAGGTCTGGATCCAGACCGCCTGTAAGGACAGAGGACAAGAGTCCAGGGTGGGGAGCACCCCTGAAAAGCTCTAGAATGATTCCAGAGAGTTTTAGTGACTCCCCTGGGACCCCAACGCTGTAACACTTCTGAGTGGAGGACATACCTGTACTTCCCATCTCTGCAAAGCTAGATCTTCGGGGGGGGGGGGGGTGAGGGCAGAAGAGGTTCTTTTCCAAAGCCCCTAATTAAGCCTGATGGCCAGTCCAGACCTATTTCAGGACTGAGGTACAAGGAGAGCTCCTAGCAGTGAAGCCACTTGGCAGAACAATCACTGTCAGAGTCACACCACTGGACAGGTGGCCCAACCTCTGGTCCACCGTGGGAATGTCCTCCTCCTCTCTCATCTCTGTCGTACTTCTAGAGCCCTTGCAACCTTTCCAAGTTCCCCTGTGAACCCAGATCTGCTGGCTGAGGTCTGGCTCCTGGAGTTAGACACCTGGAGGTGGCTGCAAGCAGGAGGGTGCCTGGACCTGCTGCAGTCCAGTGGCTGAGGGACCCGCCAGGAGAATGGGGGGGAACATCACAGGGCAGATACTGTCCCATCACTTTCAGTGTTAATAGGAAGTGAAGACTGCAGTTTCTCAGTTGTTAGTGCATAGCGCCTGAACATTCTGCTCACTTGCCGGGACACAGATCAAGTCCAGTCACAGCCCACCTCTGGGTAGACCTGCCTAGTCTTGGAAGATACTGGCATTTGTGACATCCCACCATCCTATCAGGTGAGGTGGGCACTGCCCAGGGCTGCCTATGGCAGCCATCTTCCCCCTCTTCCACCCTTGGCATCAGTGCTGTGTGCTCGCCCTCCCCTGGAATGGTCTGACTCTCCTCTGCCTGTGGAGTAAGACAAGGAGCCGGGGCCACTGCTCAGATCTGTCAGAGGACAGCACTGTGCCAAGGGCCCTGCTCCAGCCTCGTATCAAAGTCATTTCTTCAGCCACAGCCTCCAAAACCCCATACTGCCCCCAGCTTCCTCGATAAGCAAGGGCTCCTTCCTCTACTTCCCTGAGGACAGGACAGAAGTGGCAGAGGGTCTGCCACCCCATTGGCCAGTAGGAGCCTGAAGCCTGTTTTAGGTCCATTAACAAAGCCTTGACACAAAAAGGGAAGCTATGCACTGAAAACACGACGCGGGGCTTTTGGCTGGCTTCAGTTCAGGCCACCAGAGGCGGCCAAGGCTGCGGCTGCGGCTGTGACGCCGTGGGCGAGCAGCTCCGAGACGCCTGGCCCGCGCAGCAGCCCGCAGTGACGGCTACCTTTCTCTGTTTATGTCTCGCCCGCTTGGCTGCACGTGAGCTGCTGACAGGTTTGGTCTCCGAGCTGTTTATGAACTGCAGCAGGTCCTCCACCCGGCGGTGGTCGACCACACTCTCCCTCTCCAGGAGTTGGTCCGTCTTCTTAGGCTGCTCCTCCTTCCTCTTGGTCAGCCGTAAGCGAAGCTTCTCCCTCATTTCTGCATAATTTCTACTTGTTGGTGCAGCTGGAGGCTAAGACAATTCAACAGCACAAAACTAAATGAAGTTTCAAGTTTTAATGATTTTGAATATAACGAATGTCAGACTGTGTCTCTAAAAATGAAATTTTTCTTACTACTCAAGTAATATTATATGCTTATCATGAAAAACAGGAAATAAGATAAACAAATGGCAGGAAAAAGGACCCTCATATGTTTGTGGAAAAGCTGGTAAAACATGTACAACTACGTACAAAATGAATACTTTTAAACGGAAAAAGAGAGGAACACACATGCTGAGTACTCTGCTGTTTACGTAGCGCAGTGCGTCTCCCTCTCGTATCCGCGAGCGTGTGCGTGCACTCTGAGCCATTTGCAGGCTCCCTTCACAGTGCCCTCTAGCCCCTGGCCAACGTCTCACACCAACCACCAGACATGGGCGCCGTTTAGGGAATGCAGACAGAAGTGGGGTAACAGAAGAGCAACGCCCAGTCCCCTGCTGTTCCTACCGCAGCCCAGGCACCATGACTGGTGTTTGCAGGTACAGATAAAAGACTGTTCTGGAAAGATGTGCACGTAGGTGAGTGTATCAACGTCCTTCGTAGTCCCCAGCAAGGGGGAGCTGCCCGCACATGCATCACACGGTGTCTCACTGCCCACTGTCTGGGTATTCAGTAGGCCCCACCCCACCAACTATCTCCAAAGTCATAAACATGCAGCACTGCCGTGACCAAGTCCTGCAGCTCAGTCTTTGGTCAAGCACCCCTCGTCACATCCTTAGGAAGTGCAAGGGTGGCTTCGGGCCGCACGCACAGTATGCTACAGCCCGGATTCAACCTGCCATGACCCTTCCAAAGGAGCGCAGGGGGCCCACCCGCTGCCATGGAAATACGCCCTGGCCCCCGGCCCCGCCCATCACATGAGGCCACGGGCACTCACCCCGCCGTGCCCGAAGAACTCGCAGTAGCAGCAGTCACAGTACTTGCCCTCCTTCTGGTTAGTGGAGGTAGATGTGCTGGAGCTGTGCTCAGAGCAGCTGTCCTCGTCGGCACTTTCGTCCCCGTCGTCCTGCTGCGGATCGTACACGCCATTCTCGCAGCGGTGCCCTTCGCAGTCGGGGTCACTGCAAAATCGCACACGGGCCTGGTAACGAGCAGTCCACTCCCCAAGGGGCACAGGCATGGCACAGCAGATGGGGCTCTGCTCCTCCCCGCCAGCGGCTGCCCTGCCCCGCTCATGGACCAGAGCAAGGGGCAGAGGGCGCGTGCCTTGCATGGACATGGGTCACTGTCAGGAAGGGCGGGGTGGTGACGGACATGGTAGCACAAACAGGCCTGTGGGTGAGCAGGCACACAGTCTCTGTGCCACCCCTCCCACCACACTTCATCCTGAGGGGATATGGGGTGGGATGTCTGTGAACAGGCCAGGTCAAAGGTAACAAAAACCGTCTTAAAAAAAAGAAAAGCCTGTCCAGTGGCGGCTGTACTGTACTTCGCTCGAGGCACAACAACTACAACTGTAGAAACACCCGAGCCCCACCCCCCCAGCGTTGCTAGTGGTTACGTGGTGGTCTGCACACCGTCCACGGTGGCCCCTGGCTCTGCCCAGAGGCTGGGACTGGAGTCCGCCTCTCAGCCCACGGCCTCTGCTGGGCACGGCCCTGCCCGCTGCATTTCACTGGGCTGGCATCGGCATGGTGCCAGGGAACCGAGCTCCCACAGTTGCTCTACAGTGCTAGGGTGCATGGCACCCAATTTCTAAAGTGCCCCCAGGACCCGGTCTCACCTGCAGACGCTGGGAGGTGCACTGACAGAGCCGTCGGTGGCGGGGGGCGGGGGGGCGACCGAAGGACAGAAGCTCTTGCGCGTTTCCACAAACCCGGGAGATGGGGCGGCAGTTTTGGGGAAGGCTGGGGCTGCAAGGCTGGCCAGGTGAGGCGTGGAGCCCGCAGGCAGGGCAGCAGGGGCGAGAGCAGGAAGCGGCGCCAAGCCCGTGGGGCTGTTCCTCGGGGCGGCCGGCACCATGTGCCTGTGGTCCTCCTTGTTGACGCCGTGGAAGACCTCACCTGCAATGGGACACGACAGTCATGCCAACAGCTGGAGGCAGATGGACATTTGTTCTTCTCTTATAAAGACTTTCTACTTGTTTTTGTCTGCAAAGGTCAAGTCATAGAAAATGGGAAGGAACAGTGGAGTACCCATGACCCTTCACCTGCATCCATCACGTTTTGGCATTTTGTCACGCGTACTTAAATCGACACACATGGTTTCTGCCGTAACAGCCAGCGTGAACTCCTGAGAGCACGCACACTTTGTAGCCACAGACCATCATCACAGTGAACACAGAACACCGACGTGACAGTCTCGTCTAACGTACAACCCTCATTCACACTCAGTTTCCCCAATATGTCCTTTACAACTTCTCCGCCACCTCAGCCCCTTTCCAACGTCTCTCCCTTTCACAACACTGACATCGGAGTCCAAGCCAGCTGTCCGAAGTCAGGATTTACAGTCTTAGGTGAGATGTAGCCGAGTCCTACAAAGGTTATGCTGGGGCCTTCCCAGCAAGCACCCACGGTGAGTCTGTTCCACGATGGTGCCGTCGCACCTGGTTAGGTATGCAGGGGTCGGTCTGCCAGGTTCCTCCAGGACAGGCACCTGGTCTTTCCCAGCCATGGGTGCTGCTCCCGGACAGTAGGGGTGCTGTGTTCTCTAAACTGATAGCCAGTGTTCCCTACGTGCACTGCTGGCGCTAAGCTGGACTGACAGCCAGTCACCCCGCAGGCTGAGGCGTGGCTTCCCATGTCTGCCGTTCCTGTATGAGCAGCTGCAGAGATCTACTGCCTAAAAGGGCTTTCCCACCTGACTCCCCTTCTGAGCAGCCAGAGGACTCCTGGTTTTGGTTGTGTACTGCAGACCACTTGCTAACCTCTACGAGGCCCAAGCTGTCCTAACTGACAAGCGAGGCCCCGTGAGCTTTCTCCTGGTCCCTCTGACATCTGCCGTGGTCTCTGACGGCTTCCTAGCTTTCAAACCCCCTTTTCTCACTGTGCTTAGATCCGAGTGACAGTGATAGCACCTGCGTACCAGTAGTCTGAGTGGCAGCAGGGGCTGCACCATGCTCTGGGCGGCGGCCCCACAAGCTTGCTCTCTGCCAGGCTTCTGCTTCTGGATGACTGACAGCCCCTGCTGGTGGTCAGAGCAGTAGGTGCACCAAGGTAAGGGGAACCGGTGAGGCCACACCCCCAAAGGGAGTCAGTGTGACAGTGGAATTCTCCTGGGCATGAGAACGGCTAACGACAGTTATACCCCGACAGCCATGCAAAGGTGATACAGAGACACAGCGAATGGCCGACCACCCCGAGGGTCCCCGCCAGCAGGCCTTACCTATGGAAGGAGGCCTCTTGGACGACACTTTGAACTGGCTGTTGCTTGACTGCACCGTGGTGGCCGTGCAGGACACAGACGAAGTGGCTGAAGAGGTGGCCATCACAACTTTGTTTGCTTCCATAAAAGCATCTTGGAAGTTGTACAAACATTTCTTTTTTGCAGCATTTTTTTTCTCTTTACAATCCAAAACTGCAGGTGCTTCATTGCTTGATGGAGGTGGAAGGGCTTCGGGTCTTGTTTCTGAGAGCGTTGGCCCTAATATGTCACTCCCTTCAGAGAAGAATGGGGAAGTTAAGGCCTCTAATAGGAATAATATTTAGCTAAAACCTAAAGAATGTCTGCTGATTAAACTCTTGATACTGGGGCTGCTACTGAAGTTAGGATTCCACTGGGATGATGCTAGTTTTTAATCTAAGAAAAAAAAAATTACTGAGCACCTACTATGTGCCAATTCCTGTGCTAGGTGCTTTCCAAATTTTTTTTTTTTTAATTTAGTATCTAAACAGTACTTTTAAAGCTTGGTGCTATTACTCCCATCCTAAAGATGAAGAAGCTGAGGCTCAGAGAGGCTAAGCAACTTGCCTGAGGTCACACAGCTAGGAGCCCTTTCCAGGCACAGACCAGATGTCAAGTCTAGCTTGCTGTTCTGAGCACGTGCAGGGACTGGGTGTGGGGCCACCAGGGGCTCGAACCATATGAAGACAGAGAAAAGGCATAGGTCCCAGGCCCTCTTCAGGTGCCCTGCTGCTGAATGAAGTACAAGTGGCACCATGGCAGCTGGCAGGAAGGAGCTTGGTAGAGGGGACAGATCCCATGTAGGGTCAATTCAGAAACAGAGGAAAGGAAGGTAAGTCACAACAGTCAAGGCGGCCGTGGCACTGTCACACCACCCGTGTACTGGGGTGAGGTGTGCTTGTCACCACTGCTTGAGAACCAAAGGCTGAACACCAAACCTTGGAGAAGATGCTCTGCAGCCCAGTACGGCTGCCAGGGGCCGCGACTGCAACAGATGTGGAAGGATGGAGCAGTATGACAGGGCCCGAGGGGCTGCCTGCTGGAGATGGAGGCAAGGGGAGTGGCAGCCTGGGCACAGCCGCACGAGGCCCAAGCACTCTTGGGCTCCCACGGGAGACAACAGTGACAGAGGCAATCCACTCAGCTCGGGTCATTGCACAACTTGAAGAAAGTTTTAACAAGTTCCTTACCAGAAATTGTATCTGGCAAGAAACTGCCAGGACTCCAGTTCTTATCATTCATCACTTCTGATCCCCAAAGACTTATAAATTTAGAACTATTCCACTCTGGAGTAGTCCCAAAACAGCTCGGATAAATATGGTCTTGAAGAGATGCATTGAATACCTGATGCTTATTTGTGTGATTCTGAACAGGTGCTGGTGGTAAAGCCTACAAAAAAAAAGTTCTAATCACATATCAAAATTAATATTCTGTTTACCTAATAGTTAAGCTACAGACAGACAAGTCATTTCTGGAAACCTCGTGGGACACACTTGCCGTGAGAGGTTCCCCTGGTTGAACATGGCTCACAGAGCGCTTCCTGGGTTATGGTAAGGCTGCACACGATAGGTCCAACTTGAACCAGATGTAGGATTTGAAAGCAACTGATGCCTTAAGGAAAATGTCAAACCTTAGCTCAGTAACTTCTGACATCCCTCCCTAGTCACATTTTAAATGTGGCTCATTTACATAAGACCTGTTCCTACGGCTTATTCTCACTTGACATTTTAATGACCACTGCTAAAAAGTCAACTGTGGAATCCCTGATACAAAATGGCAAAACTCTTACTGTTTTCTAACCTTGGGCAAAGGGCAGTGGAGTCTGAAGAACTATGCTCAAAGCGCCCGGGCCTTCTGGGGCAGCCCCCTGGCTAAAGTACCCAGGGAGGGTGCAGGGCGTCCTCAGGCCCCCGCTCCCCTCAGCCCACGCCTCCACCACTGCCATGGCAGTAAGAGCCTCTCCCCAGTCCCTTTCCTTGGCAGCCAGAGTGAGCTTTTCTGAATGTAAGTAAAAGCTTGTCACTCCCTGCTTAGGCTGCACCGGTGGCTTCGCACTGTTACTTCAGATGAAATCAGAGCTGTAAACGTGGCCCAGCCTATCCCTGTCCTTCCTGCTCATGCAGCCTCTGGACACAGTAGCCTTCCCTTGGCCCTCAAACTCCAAGCCCCTATTGACTGATTTTTTTGCTCATGCCTTTGCCCTCACCACCCAACACTCAAGACCAAGGCACGGGCCTTCCTATTAAACGCACTAAAATAAAATCCATCATTTTCCCTCTTAGCACTTACCACAGTTACAATTCAAGACTTACTTGTAACCTACAGTCTCAGTGTCGGCCTTCCCTCAAATTATGTAAGCTTCACACAGGCACGGCCACCTGGATCCTGGCCCGGCTGCCCCAGCACCTTGCCAATGCCGGGCACACACAGCTTTCCCTTGGCAGGCCTGCGCCCAGGTACTGGCTCCGCCTGGAGAAGCTAGAGGCCTGGCGTTGGGGACAACGCCTGGTAATCCCACCCTCTGGGACACAGAAATGAGCAGTGAGTGGTATAGGCTCAAGTAGGAGGGTTTTGGGAGCATCCCTAAGCGCTGGTGACAGTTTGGCAGAAACTGAGGGTCTGGCTGGGGCAGAGGGTTGCAGGGAAAGGGGACAGGACATAGGGACAGTCCATGTCCATGGATAACTGTGCCAGAGCCTGACCGGCTACAGGGGCCAAACGAGAGACAGCTTTGTATGACTTCGGTCTGAAGGGGCTAGGGAGCCACAGAAGGTTGTAGGTAGCAGGGTGAGGTGATCTGGGCAGTTTACTAGAAACAGCGATCTGTGACAGTGTGGTGGATGAACCGAGGGGGAGGAGGACACTGAGAGCCGTCAGGGGTGAGAAGCGATGAAGCGATGGCCGTGCAGGTGGAGGGGAAGGAGGGCTCTGGAGCTGTCAGGACCACAGCTGCGAGTGCACGTTGAGTTAGGAACTACCATCTGTGGCTCCGTTCCTAGGAGGTGATCAGTGGTAGAGCTGGTATGACTCTAGTCCATTCTGCACAATCTGGTGGGTGCAGGTGTCAGCTCTCCCTTTTATTAGCTGTGTGACCTCAGGCAAATTACTCAGTCTTTCTGTGCTTTAGTTTTCTCATCTGTAATTTGGAAACACCTACCTCCAGGGGTTGTGGTAAGAATTAAGTCAGGCAATGTAGGTCAAGTGAGTGCTAAGGGGGATCACTTTGTAAGACGGGTCCCTAGACACAAACCCACCCTGTGTTCCAGGCTCTGCAGCTATCCCACAGTGCAGACAGGAAGTGTGGAGTCACTCCTTTTGGACAGCTCAGCACATCTGCTGACCTTGACTGGGCTCAGGGAGGCAAAGATGGAGGGTGAGGCTGCTGTGGAACATTCAGGATTTCAAAGTGGGAAGAAACAGGTCTGGACTGGCTGCCCAGGATCAAAGCAGGAGCATGAGCTGGCTGTTCTGCCAGGGGAGCCCCAGGAAGCAAAGAATGAAAAAAACAAGAAATCTGCATTTCAACACACACCACTTTCCACAAAGTGGTGACAAACTAAGAGCTGCTTTGCTGAGAAGGAACTGATGAGAAGTAATTAAATGGAAGTTTCTTAATCTCGAAGACCTTCTGTTAATGGGCAGAAATGCCTGGCAGGTAGAAACAGCGCCTTCTCCCTCAGAGTCTAGCTGGTAAACACAGCAGAAGCACCCTCAGGCCTCTGAAGCTACTCAAGCACTTCCTGAGACCCTCCTACGGCCTCAAGGTCTGGCTTCCCCTGGGGAAGGCCTGGCTCACAGCCTGGACTCAGCAGCCACGTGCGTGAGGGGATCTCTTGCCTAGCCTCCAAACCATGGCCCTAGCAACACCGGCTCTGTGAAACATCCCTGCAGGCTCAGGCAGTCAGTGCTCCTCTTCTGTGCTACTTCTCTACTTTGCATCTATGACTTCTATTAGGTATGTTATAGTACTTTGATTTTTATTTTATGTTTTTCTAATTAGTATTTTTATAAAAGAATTTTAATTCAACATGCAGATTTAATTATTTCCTTGAATATAATTTTTAAGATACTTATCTTTCAAAGTTATAGCTAGGGAGAAGAGTCTTTTTCTTTTTTAATATGCATTATTATTTTTTTAAATTATGTTTTCATCTTCTCTTCTCTTTAGACTATGGGATTCCTAAAAACAGAGACTAGGATTAATAGGTTTTTATTTTCCTAGCATGTAGCACAGGGCCTGGCACATACTGGGTGCTCCAGGAACGTTGGGCAGAGTTCAGCTTAGAGGAACAAGGGAACACGACTCCAGACTGTAATACTGGAGACCTGAGTTAATGCCCCTACACATGCGATTCACAATCTTCCTCAGAAGTCAAGCTACTCAAACAGGAGACCCAGTTGCAGACACTCAAGGGAGGGGGTCCTCAACCAGTAAGCTGTACCTCTACGAATGCCTTCGCACAAGATGCCCACTCACCTCGGCAGCTACGCGTTTCCTTCTGAAAACAACAGGCCTTATCAACTGGACCATTTAGGCACAGAGCAAGCCTCTCACTGTGTGGAGAAGGTACTGACCTAGAACACTGATTTCACCTTCCATGCAAATCCACTGCTTCGATGAGCACAAGCTGTGAATTCTCCACTTTGAGACAAAAGTGATTCACGGGAAAGCACAATTTTTTTTTTAATGACAGCGATGACACACACGTACATGACTCGGTGCCGTCACTGAGCACACTCTTAGACGTCACACAGGAGCCGAGGACCCAGCCTGTCAGGCACGCCATCATGCCTGTCCCAGAACCATGAGCGTGGGTCCAGAAGACAGCGAACCGGGGGAGCCAGAGGCCAGCCCCTGATGCACATATGCGAGAGCCCACCAGCACCGAGTTTTCAAACAGAAGGGGCTCCCCTCACAGCCCAGGAGCAACCCAGTTAAGGTGATGACTAGTCTGCTGCTTCTCACTAAGGTTCTTCAATATTCCTGCCAGAGACGTACAGAGGCCCAAGCACCAGCTCTGTGTTGGTCTTGCTAGTTCTCAGGCCAGGAGAACTGAACACTCTGCCTCTGAAACAAAATACAGATCAAAGATCACCATGTGACCCCCAAAGCACAAGCTAGTTATGTCACTACTTTCCAAGTAGCGTTTTACTCCCTCAGCCTGCACCAAATTCCAACTTAAACTTGTACCATTCTCAACTTTGTGAAACATTTTTGCAGTGACCTGGTGAGGCAGGTAACAGATGCGTGCAGCCCAGAGCCATGTGGGAACCACTTTCCCAGGCTCCACTTGACCCATGGAACTCATTGAGGGCAAACTGGTGACCACTACGATTATTCCTCAAGCTACCAAGGAGATTTCAAGACACCTCACTACCCTCATTACCAGACTCTTTCCCAGTGTGGTGACTGTTTTATAACACATTTTCTAGCTGGAAAAGACATAGGATTTAAACGTGGAAGCCTCAGGTGTCAGTCCAAAGTCTGGCCCTGAAGCCGTGACCTACTGCTCCCAGGCCACGTGAGACCATGGCTGAAACTGCTTTGTGAGGTGCAGCCCCTCAGGTTCACATTTGCTCTTCTCCTTAAGATCGTGTGTCCTCCCTCTGCTGGAGCTTTGTTCACTAAGTCGGGACACTTCACTCGAGGCCCCGGATAAACAGCACCAATCACCTTTGTAAGAAAGTGCTGAGCCACAGAAAAAGCAAGAAAAACCTTTCATAAAGAAGTGATAAGAACACGGTAAGAAAAATAGGGTCTGGTGGCGGTGTGGGAAAGGAATGGCTGCTCTGAGTGTGCACACACTAAGGAGAGAGCCATGGGGGATGATCTGTAGTCCCAGGGATGACAGGAGAGCTAGAGGCTGTCAAGAGAAGCTAGAGGATCCCAGGTGGGTCAGCACCCCACGGGTACCTTGCATCAGCAGATGAAACACTCTCTTGAGGAAGCATCCCCTATTTAGGGCCTTGGAGTTCTCTAGAGTAAGCTGAACAAAACATGACCTCATAAGAAAAAGTTACTATACATACAAGGAAATAATACATCAACAGAAACAATGCACAGATTTAGATCCTTAAGGTTTCATTCAAATACAAAATAACATGTGTAGTATGATTAAAGAAAGAAAAGATGAAAGAAAAAGTGATCAAAGAACAAGAGACTATAAAAAGTTGCTCATGTTATTTGAAATGTACGTAAACTAAAGCTTAAAATAAGAATTACAGTTAGAATTAAAAATTCAAACTTAAGTGGCAGGTTAGACACAACAGGAGAATCACTTAACTGGAAGACTAATCCCAAAAAAGCTCTCAGAATGGACTGAGAGACAAGGTGAAAAATAGGAAAGAAGCTTCAGGAATACAGAATAGAGAGAGAAGTCTGACACAGATTAATCTGGGATTCAGAGAGGTACAAGAGAGTGGAAGAGAGGAAATATTAATATAAAATAGCCAAAAGTTATCAGATAGGAAATTGAAAGTGATTACCATGCTAAGAGCTCTAACAGAAAAAGTAGACAATATGCAAGAACAAATGAGTAATGTGAAAAGAGAAATGGAAACTCTAAGAAATAATAAAAAAAGAAACGCTAGATATAAAAAACACTGTAAGCCAAAGAATGCTTTTGATGAGATAATCAGTATCCTGGACACAGACAAGTAAAGAATCAGTGAGCTTCAAGATATGTCAACAGAAACTTCTCAAACTGAAATGCAAAGAGAAATAAGACTTAAAAGCACACAAACAAAAACTACCATCAACAAAAAGCAGAACCAAATATCCAATAACTGTGGGATGATTTCAAAAGATGCAACATATGGTAACTGGAACACCCAGGAGAAGAAAGAGAACAGATGGAAGAAATATTTACAGTCATAATACTTAGAACTTTTCAAAATCAATGACAGAAATGAAACCACAGATCCAGGAAGCTCAGAGAAAACAAAACAGAATAATGACCCCCAAATCTACACCTAGGCATATCACATTCAAAACTACAGAAAATCAAAGACAAAAAGAAAATCCTGGAAGCAGCCTGGGGGTGTGGGGCGGGGGGGTGGGAAGGGATTCTTGTACCTATAAAACAAGGGAAAGAATTACAGAGGACATCTCATCAGAAACCATCAATCATGAAATGAATGGAATCAAACATGATCAAAGTGTTGAAAGAAAAAAAAACAACCACCAACCTAGAATTCTGTATCCAGCGAAATTATCCTTCAAAAGTGAAGGAGAAATAAAGACTTCCTCAGACAAACAAAAACTGAGGGAACTCATCGCCAGCAGACCTGCCCTGTAAGAAATGTTAAAAGATTTTCTTCAGGCAGAAATAAATAATAGAGGTCAGAAACGTGGATCTACATAAAGAAAGAGCAATGGTGGAAGAATAAATAAAATCTTATTGCTCTCATTAACTGACCTAAGGGATAATATTGATGAAAGCAATAACAGTGACAGTCTACTGGATGATTAATACACAGATAAATGAAAATGACAGCATGTCACAAGGGATGGGAGGGAGGGACTGGGAATAACCTGTGAAAAGGTACCTGCACTACACATGAAGCAGAACAGTGTTAATTGAAGGAGACTTAGATTAGTTAAAATGTATATTCTTATATAACTATTAAAATTTTAAAAGATAAATATAATTGATATACTAAGAGAAGAGATTACAGAAAATGCGCAAAAGTGCAAAGGGCAGGGGAAAAAAGCCTTTGGTAACAAATAGAAAACAGTTACAAACATGGATGCTATCAACCCAAGCACATCAAAAAATCACTTTAAATGTGAATGAAATGGTAGGGATTATCACTGTACATAAAAACCAAGATGTGCGTGTGTGTCTATAAGAAACCTGTAAGTGCAAAGACTCTTTAAGTTAAAAGTAAACGGATGGGATGTACCATACTAACATTAATCAAAAGCTATTCATTTCCCAGCCAGGGAACTACCCCCCACTCCAAAAAAAAAAAAAAAAAACAAACAAAACAAAACAAAAACCAAACAAACAAAAACCAACAAAAGCTGGAGTAGGTATATTAATTTCAGATATATCAGACTTCAGACCAATGAAAATGACCAGGGATATAGATAGGCATGACATAATAATAAAAGGTTTTCCAAGAATATGGAACACTCCTAAACATGTAGGCACCTAACCACAGCACACCAGACTACATGAGGGAAAGACTGATAGAGCTGCAAGGAGAAACAGAAGAGCCCGCTGTTACGGCTGGAGACTCAGCACTCCTCTGTCAGAAGTGGACAGTCCAGCAGAAAAGTCACCAAGGACACGGCTGAACTCAACCACCAACCAGCTGGACCGAATGGACATCTACAGACCACTTCATCCAACAGTAGCAGAACACACATTCTTCTCCAAGTCACAGGGAGCTAGCCAGCACCAAGACAGGCCACACTGTGGGCCACAGCACTCCTAATACATTGCCAGTAACAGAAACATACAGTGTCTGCTCCCAGACGCATGGAATTAAACTGGAAATCAGTACCCCCCAATATTTGGAGATTCCCTGTCACAGTTTTGATTTCTTCTCTAGTATTTCATTACTGTACTTTCCTCCGGCAACTACTTTTAACTTTCAAATAACTTATATCTCACCATATAAACTAAATGCATCATTGGTATAAAGATGTCTGAAAACAGGAATGAATAGTCTTCAAGTTTTTCTAATTTCAAAATATAAATTTCAAGAAATAAAATTTTCATAGTACTCATCCCAAGTATTTTAGGGACTAAACAGTTATCCACAAAGGCCAAAGTATAATCACATAAAGTGTGAAAAGCAACAAAGGCCACTTCACCAGAGCAGGGATTCCCAAAGGCCCTGATGATGCACGAACGGGAACAGGTCAGAAGGACCTCCATGCTGGGGGCTGCCCCCCACGTTCAACCCCCACCACCCCACTCTCATCTATACTCAGAACATCGCACTGAACAATCCTGGCCTCTCTAAGAAAACTGCTCTGACAGAACTGAAGACAAGCTGGTGGCAGGCTAAGATGGCGCATTGGTTCTCTCAAAGGTGCTTCTATTAACTCCTCTGGGGCTGTGAACACATTATGTATTTAGGTATAGCATTCAACTAAATCAAACCTAACTCAAACAATACAAACTAATTTGGCAAGACTGGTAAGTGACAATGCAAGGTTGTTTAGAGAAACAAACGTTTTTATACCAAGTACAAATGAAGTTACTTTGCCAAAGGCATCTCATTTTTCCAAATAAATATGGCATCCGGCTAATACATTTTAAGTACATCAGTAAATAATCTTGACAGTAACAGCATAGTAGGTGAAATAAAGCTTAATAGCTTGTCCTCTGTATTTGCTTTTCTCCCCATGAATCTTTCACATCTATTTGGATTAAAGTTTACTGGGAATCAAATAAAACAGATTTTAGACACAGATAATGCTCCCCAAAATGCTTTCTTCTCCTTTATTCTTCTAAAGACTACCTATAACATCCTGAGAAAAGGGAAAAAGTCAGTTTTTAATTAGAATGTCCCAACAGCCTTTGGGAATAACCAATTTCACAACTTTACTTGAAGATTTTTCAAGAATTAATTCCTGAATAGCTTCTACCACTAAAAAAGTATGCAGGACATGGTACACTCTTTTCTAGGGTGGTTCCTAGGGAAAAGCACAGAGTTCCACTCAGTTGGGAAAAGGGAGTGGACAGCTTCCCACCCTCACACAATCACCCAGAGGGAAGGAGGCTACAGATTGGGTAGACCATGAAAGCAGCCTGGTGTTGAATACAGTTAAGTCCTCACTTAATGTCGTTGATAAGCTCTGTAACTTTAAGCAAAACAATGTACAACAAAATCAATTTTACCACTAGTGAACTGATACAGTAAGTTAGATCCCTATGGTGACCCATCAATGTTATTAACAAAAGGATGTTGGACAAAACGATGTTATTTGAGGACCTGCTGTATAGACCCGAAAATGCTATTTAAAATCATTCTATTAATGAAGGCATCATTAAATGTTCAAATTGAGCAATATTCAATCTAATAAAATGTACGCATAAATCTGGGTAGTTACCAAGTACTCCCTATAGCAGAACACAACGAAATGATTCTATTCTAAACCAGCACACAGACAGCAAGCCCCATGCATGGACTGCACTGACTCCCACCTCACAGTTGGTCCTTAGGGGAGGAAACGTGTGTGTAGTCTGAAAAAGCCCCTTCCACACCATATCCTTCCTCCTCCCTTTCTTTCCCAGTTGAGAATCACTGTTTTAAATTAATCAATCAGTAGCATTTGGGGAAGATTCTATTTTTGATTGATTAGAACTAATCTTGAACCACAATAAATGATAAAAAGAAAAGTAAAAATCAGAATTTATGGTAAGAGTTAATTAAGGTAACTTCAAAATAGCTAGAGAAGCAAAGCTGTCTGAGGTACAACCAAATGAATCCCACCTGAAATCACCCCACAGAGTCTAAGAAACTAACTACATGCATAGGGTTCTTGGAGAAGAAACACACAGAAATCAAACTGTTCCTGGATTCTCATCCTTTCCTGAACAGGCTCCTGGCACAATTGGCTTCCAGCAGGCCCTGTCCTGCCTACCCTCTGGCTACCTCTCCTCGATCCACATGGCACTGCGATTTTCCATTGCCCTATGCTTACGACTTCTCCTCCCAGTACCAGCCCTGAGCTCTTCTGCTTAGAGTGTACTCATTTCAGAGACTATGGGGTCCAGCTCGTGTTCGAGGACTCATGTTATTCAGCACATTAACAGCCAGGCCCCAGAAACCACGACTTGAAGCAGCCCCGAGTACAACCATTACACCAACACCATCTGAAAGACTCTTTCCACTCCAGTGCATTCCGAAGGAGTCAACCATGGCTCTCATGACTGCTCTAACAGCTGTAAAGACTCCAAGGGCTCACGTGATTATGGTAAAAGGACACCTGCGACCTCCCTCTCAGGAGTGGATGCTGTCCTATACAAGCTGCCAATCTATGGATTTCTGTTTGTCAGGCCCTTTCTGCCCCAACTTACCTTACTGTGTGTGAAGGGGGGCGCTGTGTACAAGGTGGGGTGGATGAGCGGACGAGGCAGGTGTGGGACAGCATGCAAAGGCACATGTCCGTGGATGTGGGGGTACAGATGCAAAGCAGGGTGTGTGGGCTTCTCTGGGCTCATAAACTGATGGCCAGGAGGAAGGGCTGCAGCTGTCAGTGCTGACGCTGGCAGTCCAGAAGCTTCTTGCTTACAAACATGACATTCACAAGTGTCTGGAGCTTGTTCAGCCTATAAGAAAAAAGAAAACACCTGCTTACTTAGTGAAATCAAGACTGGTATGATACATGAAAGTCCATCACACAGCAATAGAAAGGCTCATCCTGATACCCCAAGTTGGCCCTACCTGGGAGGTCAATGAGGGACCCCGAACAACTGGGACTGAAGAGACCTGAGGAGAAGGAACACACCCTTTGCTTTCCAGCTGGACATCTGCTGGGGCAGCAGCCAACAGAGTTGGCATCCTGTTTGAGCAGGGACAAGGGAACTGGTAAAGGTGGCAGAGTAGAGATAGGGAGCTGGGACCAAGGACAATAAAACCCCCCTGGTATGCCCTACAGGGCTCACACCACTTAATAAATGGTTATACAGAGAGTCTGAGCAATGCACCAGAGACGGACTTCCAGCCAGGGTGGAAGAAAGCACTCAGTCACACCTCTCCCTCAAAACAAGTGTGAAACTGAACACAGTTGTCACAGGCAACTGTTCTGAGGCTCTGGAAATCAACCAAAAGAAAAAAAACAAATTGGGAAGCATTTATTCATGCAAATCTTCTAGAACATAAGAACAGCAGGGGTCTGGCTTTCCTGCCTGGCACTCTTCCCATTTCCAACTCCCCACGCTTCTTAAAAACTAAACTAAGAAAAAGACATAATTAAACAATCAACAGCAGAATTAAAGTAGTGAGCTAAAAAATTTGTATTATACAAAAAAGGAAGCAAAAGAACAGAGGCACAAACTTGAAACACGAAGAAGTAAACAACAAAAGGCAGATGCAAATATTACCTATCATTACATTAAGTGTAAAGGAAGCACTCCACACAAAAAGCAAAAATTGATGAGCAGGATAAGAACACAAGACCCAGCTAAAATTTAATTCAAAGACGAATTCTAGATTCAAGGACACAGAGAGACTGACATTAAAAGGATGAAAAAATATAGAACATGCATACAGTAGCCTTACGACAGCTGAAGTAGCTATTATCAGTATTAGATAAAACAGTCTTTAAGATAAGAAATATTAGCAGAGAATCAGCCTGTAATGACAAAAGGGACCATATATCAGGGAGATGTAACAACGACACGTATACACATTCCACAACATTGTCCCAAAATGTATGAATCAAGAACAGACAAACTTAAGACCCTAAGCTCACATCACAAGCAAAAACTGAGTTCAATGAACCACAAACCTAAGAGCTAAAATTATAAATCTAGAAGAAAACAGTTTTGTATTAGGCAAAGTTTTCAGGAAAGTGACATCAAAACCATGATGTATTTCATAAAAATACTGATAAACTGGAATCCATCAAAATGAAAAACGTCTTATTTTCAAAACACACCATGAAAAACCTCACAGACACGCCACAGACAAAAAGGAAATCTTTGCAAATCACGTACTTGATAAAGGACTTGTACTAATATAGGAACAACATGCAGAACCCAATAACAACAAATGAATGGCCCTAATATATATATAAAAGGGTGCTCAACTTTGCCCATGAAAAATGAAATGAAAATTAAAACCCCAAGAAGTTACCATTTCTTATCTATCAGACTAGTAATCCCAAACTGTGATGTCACCCTCTCCTAAGGGGCAGGGGTCACTGCTCTCTGACCTAGTACATCACTGCTGGCAACCAACCCTAGATATTCATCTGCTTGTGTACTGATGTCAGGCGTATGAGGGTGGTCACGCAGTTTCTAATGGGGAGAAAGGGAAGCAAACACTGGGCCTATCAGCAAGGGACTCCAAGGAAAAGCAGGAAACTGTGATGTGCACACAGCGGAGCACACATGAACCAACAGAAAGATGGAAGGCATGGGCTCACACAGGTAGAGAAAGCTGTGCCAGGGTCACTGCTGAGCAAGGTGTGCACAGAGTGAACATGATGTGAGCCTCCTGAGAAGGGGAGGATAAAGGTTCTATCCGCATAAACAAGCACGGGGAGAGCACGATGAGTAAAACCGGATGCCTCCTGGAGCATGGGACCACGGTGGGCAGACGGCGAAGAAGGTGGGAGCACACTTCTGAATGTCATGCCTTGAAAATCACCTTCACTGTTTGAACTGCAGATTCACACTAGTTATAAAAGTGAACTGAATCAGCCTTTATTTAAAAATTGCTTGAGCATCTATTATAAAACTCTGAGTGCCCAAGAAAAAAATAATAGTATAGAAAAAATAATAAGGTGTACCGTTGGTTAACAGAAAAAGTTACCTACAAGAGGAAAAAAGCTTCCTTATAAAACCAACCTTTGCTGAAATTTTAATATTCCACTATTTTATTTTATATACCCCTCTGCTTTTATTCAGACAAAAAAACTCCATGACATGTAAATATCTGGAGCTACCTGGGGTGTTGTGAAATCTAGATTGTTGCTTACAGATTCAAGCAAGAGAAACGAGGTCAAATGGGGGTTCCGAGTCCAGTTTGTTGATTTTGTAAGTGCCCTGATCCTCTCCAGTTCTGATCTTCAGTAGTCATTCAAAATGACCTGATTTTGTATTTAATAATGCTCATATCTAGAGAAAATACACAGAGAGAAAGAGAGCCTTGGCAAAAAAGGAAGTTTGAAGAAATAAAATCACACCTGCTGAGCTGGGTAAGACGGAGGTGGACTGTCCACTTTATTGTCCTCTTCCCTGGGGCTCCCACTGTCTGGAGCTGTGTCCTCCTTGGGGGCCCCCGGTGGCTCCCCACTGCTGTCGCCATCCCCCTCTTCATCATCAGCTTCTGAGGAACTACTGCTGGTACTGCTCACCTGAGGGGACTTTAGGAACAATCTTTAGTAAGTTACACTTCTCAGGACAGAAACCACTGGTACGCCACGGCCCCCAAGTCCACGCCGCTGCCTGTCACTAGGGAGAAGCCAGCACTGTACCTCATCTTTCAGGGCCATGTTCTCGCCGCCACCATTTAATTCGCTGTGCATTCCATTCATATTGGCCACTACCTCAGTGTCATCGTAGTTACTTAATGGATAAATGTCAGCAAATTTAGCAGACAATGGAGCAACATCTTCATCATCACTGCAACTGAGACAAGCAGAGAGGTCAGCAGGAGGCCGGTCACCGGAGCACTGTGAGTGAGCTGCCCACCAAGCACAGACACTGCTGTCCTTTGGAGTGTTACACTGAGTACCGTTCGTACTTAACATCGCTTAGTACCCTGAACACAAGAGAAAAGGGCCTGGAACACTACCATTTGTGCTATTTAGAGGAATGGAAAACAAAACTCTAAAAGTAGAAATATGAAGGAAACCACAAAAAATTAATCAGATTAAGTGATAGCACATTTCCATTTGACTTGAAATGCCCTAGTTGTACAACTGCTCTATGCCATTTCCGAGCATTCATTTTCGATTAAGATGCACAGAGAACCACCTTAGGTCTTTAGTGTTTGATTTTATAACTAGCAAAATCAACAGACAGTTGAGCAAAAGGCATTTATATGACAAAATACTGTGAGTTTTTTTGCTATCAGACTACCTCTGGTCAAGTCAGTCATGATCTTAATATCAGCTTTTGCAAGACATCTCAGCAATGGGCGAATGGAACACTTACTAAAAATGTAAGCATATTTCAAGGCTGGGGCTCAAGGGGCCACTTTTTAAAGTATGATTTTCTGGTGCATGAGAAGAGCTAGCACAGAGTTTCCTTCAGTGCCAAGGGCTCAAGGCACAACCATAAATGGATGCCCATGATCCACAGACACCGCCTCCGGTCGCAGGCAACCTCAGCACACAATAGCTCCAGAAGGAAACGTCCTAAGAAGCGGTGATCTTTCGGCTTTAGGAGGGAGTGTCCAGAACCACTAAACTTGGGTATCTTTTCCATTCTTAGGAAAACTAGCATCAACATACGACAATGCTCTATAACCTGGAGCTCCCCAAGGAGGCATCAACAGCACCCACCAGGGGAGGCTGCTCAGGTTGCTGAGGGCTCACAGCACCTGAGGTGACAGAACGGGCTTGTTCAATCCATACTCACACCCACACCTGAGGATGTCATCACCACAGTTCACAGAAAGATGGGGAAACCGAGGTTCAGAAATGAAGTAAACCATGTGCCCAGTGGATGGAGGCAGGCTTTGTTCACCCCAGAGCCGATCACCTCAGAGCACTGCGGGACAGTGACGGAAAGCACACGATTTCACTTAACTCAGGAACCACCAGGAAAGAGAGAACACAAACCAAGACCACGCTGGATGCTTTCAAACCGTGGCTGGGAGGCACTAAACACAGGAGGCGGAGGCAGTCAGGCCAAGGAGCACGGCTCCCTCCGCTCAACACAGGCAGGGGCCCACAATGGTGGCAACAGCTGTGACACAGCACAGGGGCCCAGCTGCCCAAGTAAGCTTTTATTAGGTGATGCAGGTGGAACTCGGCGAGCAGCTGACAGATAGTGGACTGTGGAGCCCTTGGTGCTCCCTCAGGCTCTGGGGCAGAGCACAGAGTTTCTAAGGCTGTGAAACAGTTTGAGATCAATGGAAAGAACTCTGGAGTTCAGACTACTGAGCCCTTTAGAATCACCCTGTGTTTGGGACCAAATCTGTGCTGAGAATTAAGGACTCTGAAGGAAAGCCGCAGTCAGTCACCACAAGAAATCTGAGGACCATCAGGTAGCCCTTCCACTGGAACCCCACGCGCCAGTCCCCGCCGCAGGCCCCACTGCTCTCAGGATGCAGGTCTACATTTAGGTGGGTAAACTAAAAACATATGCCCACGTGTAGGAGTTACAGTGGGACACGCTACCCAGACAGGCTCACAGCTCTGAAGGTGGGTGGGCTTGCCCACTCACAACGTACTTTTAGACAACATGGGCGCACGGAAGACAGAACCCCTTGGTCACGTGCTAACGTGAGTGGCTGCGTTCTTGCTAGACATGGAGTGAAGGTGAGTCGCTGTCCACAGGTAAAGGAGGGTGTGAAGCCTCCTGCATGCAGTTCCTGACTGGCATCTACTGTTCTGTTCTTTCAGGCAATGAAATGGTATCAAAGTTTGGCTTCACTGATTTCATGTTTTAAAAGTTGCTTAAAAAAAATGAAGGATCCTTTTTCTTGAAAAGCACTGCAACAACACACACTTCTGTAGACATGACTGTGTCTCTCATGACTGGGTTACTTAAATCTCTGAAACCTTATTACAAAGACTCAACTTACGGCTCACCGCCTGGGGAACCGAAGTTTCTGTGGGTCAGAAGGAAGCATGTTGCCAGCCGCGAGGACCTCCTGGATGGTGCTGGAAGCAAAGAAGAAAGCTCCTGCCCCTCCCAAAGCCAAAGCCAAAGCCAAGGCCAAGGCCAAGGCTAAGGCCAAGGCAAAGGCCAAGGCCAAAGCCAGGGTCAAGGCTTTGAAGGCAAAGAAAGCAGTGCTGAAAGGCATCCACAGCCACAAGAAAAAAGAAGATCCGTTTGTCACCCACCTTCCGAAGGCCCAAGACACTGCAGCTCCGAAGACAGCCCAAATATCCTCGCAAGAGTGCCCCCAGGAGAAATAAGCTCGACCCCTATAACATCATCAAGTTCCCCCTAACTACAGAATCAGCCATGAAGAAGATAGAAAGCAACAATACACTTGTGTTCATTGTGAATGTCA
>PVJL010005397.1:0-109429 GCA_004026885.1 Lyroderma lyra | reverse complement strand
TGCTTTAAGTTTTATATTCCGCATATGAGTGAAATCATGCAGTTCTTTGTTTTTTCTGTCTGGCTTATTTCACTTAGCATGATGATCTCCAGGTTCATGGACACAATCGATAGTTTAATGTTTATTTGGGGACGAGTGGGTTAGGGAGGGGAGAAAGGGGAGGGGGTGGGAGAGGAGGGGGGAAGCTAAATATAAGGTGATGGAAGGAGAAGTCACATTAGGTGGTGAACTTATTATACATCAAGTTGACAATGCACTGTAGAAGTGTATGCCTGAAACCTATGTAATCCTTGCCAACAGATGTCACCCCAATAAGTCTAACAATAAAAATGAATTAAAAAAAAAAAAAAAAAAAGAATAAGGTTCTCAATAAATATTTACTGAATAAAACAGTACAATTCTGAGTCTTTTCAAGCCTTACCTAATAAACCAGACAACCAGATGGACAGATCTTCTTGCATGGGCAGCAGGGTGGCTTCATGCCTCACAGCTATCCACTCGTCATACTGACAAACGTCGGCCAGACCTGGCCCATGTCTGGGGGTCAGAGGGCTCCGTGGACTGAGAGGCAGTTCTTCTCCAAACCATACCTAGAGAGAACCCAACCAACTGAATGGAGGCACAAACACACAAGCTAGAAGCAAACTATTCATCTAGATACTTGAGACATTTTCAACATTCAATACTGTGGCAAATGTAAATGAATCCCTAATCAATAAACAGATTCTACTATTAAGCCAAGAGGATAAAAGTCAACAAATATTCTTACTTCACTTGTTGGATGAGTAAGTTTAACAAGTTACTTGAGCTAAGTCTCAGCATCTTGGCTGTAAAATGGGTTAATGATACTCGCCTTACAAGATAACACCTTTGTAACTTTCAGCATTGGGCCTAGCAACATTTATTGAATAATGGATAAATGACTGAATGCATGCATAAATGGCATTTTATAAACTTTAAATCATAACAAGAGTGTTATCTGAAAAAGTATTCTAAATAATCTATCTGGTCTGTCACCTGATTTTGGATGGCCCACAAGCTAAGTATGGTTTTTATGTTTTAAAATAGAATGGTTTGTTTAATGAGTACCAATGTGATAGCCTCGATTTTGCCTATTGACTCACAAAGCCAAAAATATTTACAACCTGGTCAATCCTTGCTTTAGAAAAAAAAAACTGGCATAAACATACTATCAAACCAAAACTTGCAAAATTTTGAAATTCTGAAAAGTCTTTAATACAAGATTATTTAGAGAAAAGACTACCAATTCTTGTTTAGAAAGGGATAGGAGAGCCCAAGGGAAGTGACAAGGGGATTCTCTAGGAGGGGCAGAGCTAGAATGAGGAGGGAGGGTGACTGCAAACGAGGACAGCCCTGCGCACAGTGTCAGGTCCTGAGTAGGAGAAGGAGGGGGTCCAATGGGGGTACTAAGGAGCAAAGTCCCAGAGCAGTGTGTCAAAGCTCAAGTAAGCTGACGAAGGTATCATCAACTCAGGACAGGGGTGGCAGTAGCAATGGAAGGCTGGTTACATACATGGAGGTTTCAGATGGGAGCCAGGTTTCTCACTGCCTAAGAAGAAAGGTCCAAATATGTAATGAAAGAAAATCTGAATGAATCCTGGAATCTCTTCTACCAGAAAGCAAAGAAATTCTCAAAAAATGATGAGGACATGCCAAAAGGACACAGAAGTCAGCCTGAAGTGACTTCTATTGGGTAAATTAAGAGCAATTTGAGCATCAAAATAATGATATAAAGGGATGACACATTGAATAAAACAGACGACTATAAATCCAAAGATATAAATAAATGAATAAATTAGAATTTTGATGAGGAATGGGACTTTTACATAGTTTTGAAGTACTTCCCCATAAAATACTTATTACAAAGAGAAAAAAAAAAAGAGTAATTTTATAATAGAAACCTGATAGCATCTCAACCAAATGACAAAAGTGAACATTATTAATGATGACAAATCAAAATAATTTACCACCTGATAGGATGCAGTGAGAAAACAGCAGCCCTGTGTGATACTCCTGCCAAAGATGTATAACCTGATTCTAATCATGAGAAAACACCAGGCAAATTCAAATAGAGAGACATTCTACAAAATAACAGATCTATAATTTCAAAAAGGGTCGAGGTCATTAAAAACAAAGCAAAGGCTATTCCAGACTGAAAATGACATGACAAATATAGAAAACTGTGATTCTGAACTGAAGATTATTGGGACAACTGGCAATATTTGAATGTGGTCTGAGTATTAGATGGCAGTACTATACCAATGTCAATATCCTGATTCTCATTACTGCATTGTGGTTGTGTAGGAAGATATCCTTATTTGTGAGAAATACACACTAAAGTGTCTGGAGGTGACAGAACATCATGTTGGCAACATCATGTACAGGTAATACAGAGTATCCTTTCTTAAAAAAAAATAAATAAATAAAGCTTACTTACCCCCTAAAATGTATTGAATGTACTGAGGTTTATTTGAGGTAAATCTTACCTCTAAACCATATTAAAAGCCATTAACAACACCATAGTTAATCCAGACAAACTTCGAAAAAAACAACAGCAACTGTTTCAAATCTCCCATGCTTAGAAACAAATAGGCTTAAAAAAAAAAAAAAAATCCCAAGGATAAAGATAGAACATAACTATGTAACACAAGAGGCAAACGAAAGTAGTGAAACTCAATAAAAATACCAGAAGAATAAGAAACATAAGTCATTCGAGGGACATTATTTCAGGAATAGAGGGTAGAAATTGGGGAATAAACTCCTAAATATATGAGGATCCTATAGAGTTTTAAGAAAAAGACATGTTATTTATTTCCCTGAATTTCCTTAAAATTATTTCAAAAGGAGTATAGCAAAGATTTACTATCTAAATCATCCCTTCATAGGCATGTCTTATTTCTGTTTGTAATCCCAGAACTCAGTATAATATCTAGCACATGGTATTCAGTCAAAAATATTTGTTGGTATAACTGAGGAAAAGATATCAGCAACTGACTATGTACCACCAAAATCAAGATGCAAATTGCAACCAATAGTATTTTACAGTCAATGGAATATGTTGTCATTTATGCATTTGGCAGATCTGAAAAAAGGCAGAGCGAATGTTTGTCAAGGAAAGATGTACATTTGCTAGGAGAGTGGTTATGAAAAAATTATGTGTGAAAATGAGGAAGCTAACATTAACAAAGGTCATTCTAATTTCTTGCCACATTAGGGAGAAGAGTGTTTAGATTTTCCTACTATTGGAAGCACAAGACTCCATAATAACCTAGTCAGTAGCATATTAATGTTAAAAGTTAAATGTTAATAACAAAAAATACATGTGTAATAGTTGTTATAAAACATGAAGAAAGCTGACATATTGCAGAAATTCTTAATACATAAGCAGTCTATAGATGAACTTGAGCAGGTACATAAACTTGCTTGTATGTAGGCAAAATTTCATGCCTGTGTACAAATGATCCTTTTCTCAGAGAGAGTTCATAGCTTTTGTCAGATTCTCAAAAGGGGACTATGGCCCAAAGGAGGTTAGGAACTATATTGTTCATTGGTTTTTAGATTATATGCCTATATGCTAATCAAAATGAAAGACATAAAAAAAAAATAAAAGGCAAGTAAGATCTTAACGCGGTAAATTAATAAGAAACCAATTGATAACAGCTACTTACTGGATGTCTCCTCTTTGTAAGGCATTTATGAATAACTAGATAACTGTCTAATACAATTAACTGAGCAAGAGGTAAATATTCTGCAAAGTTCTGTAATCAGGTAGAGAAGCAAAAACGTCCATGACAGATGTCAAGGGGGCTCTTAAAGAAGAAATCAATAAAGACAGATCTGTGGAATCTAAGTTAGAGAAAGTTTCATGGAACTATAAGACAAAACTATGAAAATAATCACCAGGTTAAGAAAATATTAATGGCTATTAGTGTAGAAATGAGAAAAACAGGGGCAATGTGGCAATGATACAAAGCACTCTACAGCAAACCAAGAAAACACAGTCAGCATGAAACTGATGACATTTCTGAGATTTGGTTAAAAAAAGAACACAAAGAAATAATCAGATAATAAATGGTTCCGAGTAATAAAGAACTTCTGAGCATACTCAATATGGATTAGAGAAAACCCAAAGGGGAAGAAAAAGATCTTTCAGGAGACTGCCATGGACTCCCAAGTCCCAGAAGGAAAAGAGAATAGAACTCTTTGCTAGTAACACAGAAGAATGTAGCTGCATAGCATAGGAGGGAGTAGCAGCAAGACCACATTCAGCTCTTAAACCATTGATATCTCTTCTCTAGGCTGTTGCCCACTTAGCTTGATAAGCCTTCTTTCTTAAAGAAAAAAAAAGGGGGTGGGGGGGAATAAAAGAAAAAGAAAAAAAGACTTGCATGACACAAATACAATCTCCAGTTTTACGTGTGGATAATTCTGTTGTAAAAATGATACAGCCAAACTTCTGAAGTGCCTACTATACAATATACATTCTAGTAGGGAACTTGTGGACATAATCGCATTGAGTCCTCACAACCACCCTGCAAAATCAGTGCTATGACCCTCATCTTAGAAGTATGGAAGCAGAGATCCAGAGAAGTAAAATAATTTGCCACAACCTCACAATCACTGTCAGAACGAGCTCAGAAATGAAATGGGATTGACTCTAAAGTTCTACCTTCCAAGGCAGATTTTATTATCAGCTTTCTAGATAGATCAACGATGTGACTTTTACCTTTAATACTTAATCATGTTCTATTTATAGCAAAAGAAAGAAAACTGAAAAGGACATATGAATAATAGAGCAAATACTGTACCAACTCTGGAAATCACTCAAATGTAAGATTATTCTGGTTTGTCTCCCCCGCAACTTGCCTCCCCCACCAAAAAGCAAAGGGAGAGAGAAAGCCACTCTTTAAATTTTAATAAGTGGTTCTTTACAGGCATGATAGGGCACATGTACTATTATCTACAATAAAAATTTTATGTTTGTTTTCACGGAAAGCTTTTTAACTACATACATACCAAGTTGTAATGAGAGAAGAGCTACAGAATATTCCAGTTCTTTCCCCAGAGCAGTATGAATACGAGGGACCCACCAACCCTAAGGTACTTTTGATTCTCACAAATATTCAATCTAAGCCTAAAATTAAAGTCTTTTCAGAAACAGAAAGTCAAAATACAGTATTCCTGTTATTAAAATATGATGCTTAAAAAAATTAGTACACACAATATACAGATGATATATTATAGAAATATTCACTTGAAACTTGTATAATTTTAATAACCAATATCACCCCAACAAATTTAATAAATTTTTTAAAAATGAAAAAACTTGTACAATAAAAACATTTTGATAATTTTAGTATTTTATTAATTATTGCAATTTTATTAATATTACAATTTTGAAATATTTTTTCCAAGAAAAACACTTACTTGAATTGCAGGTTGCATGGTCACTGATGTTGAAATGAAACTGCTCTTCTGAAATATAGAACAAAACATTAATATGCAGACAATGGCAGCTTTCCCATACTTCCAAACCCTCAAATTATAAGGAATCTGCTTTACTGTATTTGAACACCTGAAATTTTTTCTTCTAGTTGGAATAATGTGACTGTAAGAGAATTCAATAACCACTCCTAGCTTCTTATTTCATAAAAGTCCTCCTTATTTGAAACAGGAAAACCTGAAACACATTTTAATATGTAGTTTTTGGCATGAGTATCAAAGTAACTCTTTTTTAAAATTTTTCTAGGATAGAGAAGTGAAGCAATAGAGGGAACAGGGCCAATCTCTCAATCTCTCTCTCTTTCTTTCTTTAGTAAGCTACCCAAAATGAAAATGCTACGTGGTAGGACCTTTCACTGATTGTATCATTTCAGGCGAGCCAATTCTGAAACATCTCTTTAAAGTAATTCTTGAAATACTTGGATAGTAAAATTAGCAATAAAACTTAGTCATATAAAAGTCTCCCAGAAATTGCCCCTGTAAACATAATGTAATATAAATACAAATTATATAAAATGTAAATATAATAAAAATGTAAATATAATATAAATACAAATTTCACAATGAGTGATACCAAAAGTATCTCTCATCTGATCTTTACATGAAGATCATAAAAGGTCATGTGGACTTTGTATAAATTCACAAGTTGAAACATAAGCTGTTTTTGTCAGATGACAAGGTGACAAACAAACAAACATCAATTCTAACTATGAAACAAGACTCAGTGCCTTTCTATAATAATTTTTCATAAGTTATTTTCTCCATGTGGTGCTAAAGGAAAATAAAAAAGGAACAGCATAATTTAGCTCTAAAGTACTATTCTTGAAACCTACAAGAAAAAAAAACCACAATTTTAATTAAGTTAATATGATTCTTTAATGCATTTTCAGAGGAAAAAAAAGTGAAGTTTAAAAATACTCAGAATACTTAGAGCATATAAAATGATTTTTAATTGCTCATAGCAGCATAATACAGTAGTTATTTTTCTTATTGTAAACCACATTTCAAAGAAGAAAATATAAATCAGTTTATAAGGCTAAAATGCTATCAATTTCCCAGGAAAAGTTATTTTCTCCTCTAAGTTATAACAGACATACCTCATACACAGTGCCAACTACACAAACTGCCTTCCTTTCTGGAACATTTCTTCTGATACCAAAGTTGAACTTGAGTTAAACCTAACTAAAAAATCTAATATTACATCATATTTTCTTTGCGGGAAAGCAAAGGATAGCAGAATGTCCTTTTTGAAGTCATTTTTCCTCTCTCTACCATAGCAAAAGGCCAAAGTACAATTGAGCATTACTAATGAGCTTGTTATGCTTCCCACGAGCTAAGTCAGTGGGGAATACATTTTCCTTTAGCATAAATAATCCTTTGTCCCCAACAAAGATCCACAGTAAGAAGCTTCCGAGACCATTTTTTAAAAATGCAGCAAAGAAGCTGCTCCTATTAAAATAAGGAGTCCCACATAATCAGACAAGAGCTTCAACAGTTGGAACTGCCAGCCCAAAACAAAAGAAAGCCTAAATCATAAGGCGTGTGCAAATCAAGAACAGTGACACTTTCACAAAGAAGCTATCACAAGAATGTTTACTAGTTGCACTTTTTGTGGAAAATTCAACAAAATTAGTTTTACGAAAGAAATGAAGAATTTGTGTACAACCTTCAATCATTTGAACTTTAACAGAAAAGTCTTTTATATTTATATTTTTGAATAATTCTTCTTGGGTAATAGGAAGACCTGCTTTTAAGATGACAAAAAGTGAATCATTTATATTATCTTTAAAAAGAAAATCTTTAATAAAATACTCAGATAAGCACTCAGATAAGTCATAACATATCTTCATATATGAAAACCTATCATGCACACATAGATGGTTTTATAGGGAAACTTTTACAAACTGATGAGACTATCAGTGAACCATCAATTAATTCATGAGTACTGCGTCCCAAATAGTAAGAGGCAGGTATGGATGTTTTCTAGTCATTCACTATTCTCTTTCTACACCACTTTTGTGTAGCATCTTTTAGAGTAGCGTCTTCTCTATAGTTAACCCCAGTCCTCAATCTGCATCACAATTCATAATTCTTGATTGCTGGTCACTCATTTTATTACCATTTTCCTCTTTCTTATCTTTGCCTGAAAGTTTCAGTCTCTACTTTTTCCCCATAAATTATACTGAATCAGCAACACCTCATATTTGAAGCTACATCTTAATTAAGAACTTAATGTTGTTTTTCCCCCCTCTTTTTCTCTTTCTGTCTTTTTGGAGAAGTCTACTTCAAGTCTTTGCCAGCTTGACATCTTTTCCCTTGGACCTAGTGGGGGTGGGAGGAATGACTTCTCATGTGACCAAGTCCAAACCATACTCTGACCAAGCTGGGACCTTTTACATGACAAGGAAGGAGCTTACATGGAGATCCTAAGTGAAGACCATTACACTTAACTTATAAACATCGGGGAAATGTTAGAAACATGGAATGTGCTGATCCTCCTGCTGCCTGACCAGGTTCATCTTTAAAAGTGTCACCTTTAAAAATAGTCCTGAGCTCCTCAAGACTATTTTTGGTGAGGTTCTTCACACCAATTTGACTTCAGATGGTGATGGAAGAAAACGTCAACCCGTTGAAATGATCCTTTCTCCCGTAGCGGCAGGCTCTGAAACAGTACAATTTTATTCCTCACCCACATTATAAGATACAGTGGGGAGAACAGGAGGTGCCAGGGCTCAGTCCTGGTACAAATTGGGGGTGAATTTAGAAAAGAATGGCAAAAAAGCTAATAAATAAGGTAAGTTTCTTCAGTAATCTGAATGGCCATGCCACACACACACACTCAGCCCTGGGACAGTGATCACTGCTGAGGAGAGGGGAGGAGATGGGATCGGGGAGGAAGGCCTTTCGAGTGTGCCAGTAAGATTCTATTTCATGGTAAGTAGGAGCACACAGGTGTCGTTTTACGAATCTGCATGCATTTCTGTATGTCAAAACATATTTCATCATTTTCAAAAGCTTCATTTAGAAAAAGAGTTAAAGAAGATATCCTTTCTGATTTGTTCAGGAAAAAAAAATTTCTCAGCTTTAAATTTTTGAGTAAAATATTTTCTAATTGCCTAACAGAAAAAATAGAGATGCTATATCCACACTAAACTTATTTCATATTTTTATATGTACTAAAATAACTCACCATAAAGACACCACTGAGTAGTAGGCAGTAGAGACTCATCTGCTTTGAATTCCAGTTCTAGCGTACGAGTACATTAGCTAATGTATTAGCTACATGACCTTGAGATAGCTAACTTCTCGAGCCTCAGTATTCTCATTTGTAAAATGGGATACCACCACCTCCCTCATATGGTTGTTGTAAAGATCAAATGAGGTGCAAGTGAAGTACCTGATACATAGCTGGCACTTAACAAATGAGTTGTGATTAATATTATGATGAGACATAATCATAGCTCATTTATTACAAATCACCAATTTAAAAAAGAGATAAGAAAACAAGGCTAATAATACTCAGAAATCATTAAATGTAATTATGAAGGTAAAAGCTTTAAAATACATCCTTATTGGGAGGATACTGAGATGTGAATGTGTGACTTACAATTCTCTTGCTAAAACAGAAGTCTAGGAACTTATCCAATATAGGTGCTTTTTCATGTGGGATGTACTCATTCATTTGTTCAACAGCATTTATTGAACTAGGCACTTAGGCAAGAGACACAGTGATGTATATAAAGACATGTGATTGTCTATATGGAGCTAAGACGTTCATTTTGCATATGTAGTGAATACACAAATGAATATACAATGCTAAGTCATAATGTTCTAAGGAACGAGCAGGGAGAGAAACAGGTCAGAAGTGGGTGTGCTGGAGGAAAAACATGAATTTGAAGAATAGTATAAATCAGCCAGAAAGAGAGAGGAGGAAGAGTTCTATGCACACAGCATGATTTTTGTAAAGATTCTGAGAAAATGTGGCCCATTCCAAGAATTGAAAGAAGCCAGTATCGCTGAAGCATGGTGGACGCATGGCTTAGGACAGAGTTGGAGAGTCAGGCAGCAGCCCCATCGCACAAGGCCATGTTGAGGAAATGAGGTTACATTCTAAGTGCAGTGGGAAGCCACAGAAGCGTTTTAAACAAGGGAGAAACATAATCTAATTCATAGTTTTAGAAGAGCTCTCTCGGGGAGGGAAAAGCACGGGAGTGAAATAGTGGGGGGTTTAACAGAAGCAGGGACGGGACAGAAAGTGTGGGCAGAAATATGGGAAAAAGAGCTAGGGGAAACAATGCAAGGAGAAAATGATAGCAAAAGAAACACACCATATAGGAAACAAGATGAACAGCAGCCTAGAAGGGGAAGAGTTAGGAATCCACGGCAGTGGTTCAGTGACAACTGATGGTGATGGAGCTAGAATGCAGACAGTGTCTCTATGGGAGAGAACTGGGTGAATCTGATATCTATTTTGGAGTTAAAAGCAAGACTTGAGAACGGGTAGAGATGGAGGGGTGACAGACAGAGAGGGCTGGAAGGGCAGAATGAAGTGTCAAGAATGACTCCCAGGTTTGTGGCTTAAGTAGACAGTGGTAGCATTTACTTAACTGAGTAGCATTTACTGAGATGAGGATGATGGGAGTCTGAACAGACTCAAACAAGGAACACAGCACCGACAGGTCAAAAGTGCTGCGTTTTATGTTTAATTTGAGAAACGTTTAAAGACTCAAGTGGTGATGTCAGGTTGGCAATTGGAATAGTAATCTAGAGCTAAAAAGCAAGTTCAGGAGGCGACAGAAATTGTCAGCAAATACCTGGGAGGTAAAGCCACCGTACAGAAGGAGATCACCTGGGAAAGAAATGGAGAAAGCAGTGGTCAGAGTCTAAGAACAAGTCCTGTGAAAATCCAACATTTAGACAGGAGACAAAGAGTCAGCAAAGGACATAGAGAAGGAATGGTGGAAGAGATTTCTCATCTTCTCAACTAATCTAGGATTATAACTTTTTTTTATTTACTTCTTCCCAGCAGCCCTTCCTGATCCACCTGCATCAGTTTTATCTTTAGCTCTTGAAGTCACATAACATGTCTCCCAACTGGTTGCCTCTACAGTGAGTGCTTTAAACTATTTGGAGTTACTTCTGTACATTGCTTGGCCAAGTGTTAATATAAGTTCCTGGACTGTTGATGGAAATAATGTTGATAGAAATATTCAAGCCTGAAGTTTAGAAAACACTTTTTGTAGGAGATGTGAACATCTCTAGGAAAAACTGGGTTGTCTCCCTTCTCCACAGTGTTTCTGCTGTAGAAGAAATGTAACAGCAAAGCTTGGAAGCAGCCACATAGACAAGTGTCTGAGGGAGATCTTTTCTGGCATTATTTTCTTTTTTATTTATTTATGTAACCTGAATTGATAAAATGATTCTGCCTCTCACCCAACATGTCCAAGGTGAAATAAGTAGAGTGGCTACTAGTCAAGGTAACAGCAGATCAAGCAAGCTGCCTGATATACCAGAAGAATCACTAAGAAAAAAATTACTAAGATTGTGTGTGTAGGCAGAGGGTCCAAGTAAACAGGATAAAATACTGTGCCAAGGAGCAAGGTTCTGGGGACAATGTGCTACCTAGGAATTCGTATGACTGTCCTAGTGGACAGTGCATTTTTATTACACTTCAATAAAATCCATTTATGGTAGACAATATAATGGTCCCCAAAGATGTCTGCATCCTAATCCCCAGAACCTGTGAGTATACTACCTCCGTGGGCAAGAGGGGTCTTGCAGTTGAGTAAATGAAGGACTTCAGTAATTTGTTTATGAAATACATGGTAACTATCTGTTAAAACAGCCTACTTTGTAACAATGTAATAACACAAGAAAACTTTCTGAGTTTTTAGGAGTATAACTAAAGAAGTATCATTTTGCCTGTATCTTATAAACTTCTGAGATACTTCTCCATGGCAGTTAAATTTCAATTAAAAATGGGGAAACTTGGAGTGAGACAACTGACACTCTCAAGTTTCCTACTCAAATCCCATGTACATCACATGGTTCATTTGGTATGTAAAGGTGTATCTGATATCAAAGTCCAAAAAGTAGCAAATAATAAGTAAAACACACACACACACACATCAGAAATACACAAACATGTTACTGTAAGAAAGTAAAAAATAATAATACATAGTAAACTTAATCCCTTACTTTCCTCATCAACAGCTGGCTTGAAAAAAATATTGAAATAGCTGAACTTCCTTCTCTTATCTCCAAACTTAAATTGAGAGTTACAGGAAAAAGAGATACTAGAAAGTGCTATTCAGTAAAAACATAGCAAATAAGCAAAAACTAAATGGAAAAATAAAAATTAGGAAACATTACTTTGGAACTGACCAATTCTCCAAACACCTTTGGACTCATTTAGTTTTTTTATAATATCATTTATATTGTTGACATTATTCTCTTATCAAAATTTTTTATTTTCCATCACAGGTTATTTCTCATTTTTGCAATTAACGAAATATCCAAAATAAATCCGTGCCCACAGCAGAAAGGAACCTGGGCCCCACAGACAACGCTGTGCAGAGAAGTTGCTCAATGCTGGGAATATAAATGCAAGGGCAGTGTGATACAAAAAAGAAGCTGGGTATTGGAGTGAGACAGTCTGGACTGAATTCTAGTAGACTTTCCTTTCTCTAAGCACTGTTTCCTCATCTATAACATGGACATAACATCAGCTACAGTGCAAGAGTACTATGAACTGTAACAATAATATAAGTAAGGTACCTGGAACACAGTACCTGGCACTAGGTAATAATGTATTTGATAAATAAGTGTTTAGGATATGCCAGATACTGTTTTAAGCGCTTTACATGTATTAACTTAATCAATGAATAATTACTATCACTACCTCTGGCACTGCCTTCACCTCTGCTCCTCTCCACCTTTTGGAGATAGCTTGAAATTTTTCATCCAAATTAAACAGCACAGAAATAATAATAGCTATGTGTCAGACACTGTGCTAAAGTAGTTATAGAGATTATTTCATTTAATCCTCACAATAACCCTCACATCAATAAGGTAGGAACTATTATTAACCTTCTTTTAAGAGATTAGGAAATTTAGGCTTAGAGTAAATAACTTGGCTAAGGTCACACACAGTCAAGTCTGATTTCAGAGCCCACATGCTTAGAAACGCTGTTACACGAAAAAGAAATAGCACCTTTAATTCAGTAATCACAAAACAGCAGACACCTACTATTCCGAGTCTATTAGTTTCTAATGAGTTTTTTAAACAGACGATACAGACAACATGCATCACTATCTACATCAACACCAAGAGTTTCCACTTTTTCATTCAATCTATTCCAAACTCCTCCCAAAGGGAATCTGAGCTGACGAGAAGTGCACTTCCTAATCACTTAAGTGCCAAGAGAGGTGATAAGATAGCAGTTCACAAACCACCTATCTTGAGAGAGTAGTTACTAGCACCCTGCACACAAACGAAGCAAAACCCTAACTCTGACCTAGGCCGGGCCTGCAAAATACCGTCTCCTCACTCAGTAACGAGTGAATCAGCTCCTCCACCCCACATACCACAAGCACTCTAGAGCCTAACAGTCAATCCTTGGTTTGAAAGATTAGTTAGGAACCAGGGGTGACTGCAGGGGCAAGCATCCCCTCCAAAACTTTCCTCCCATTGCCAAGGCAACCACGAGCCTTCCCTGCCTTTTGCAGGCCCTCCCCCACCACAGTCCACGCAGCCCTGCACGCGGAGGAGCGTGGGTAGGAAAGCCTCACGCGGAGCCTTCAGTTACCTCCCCTTGTTCCGTCCGTCGCATGGACTAGAGACCAAAAATAGGGAAGAGAGTGTAGGGGGAAATGACTATCTGTGTCGTTCTCCTCCCATGGTCTGTGACCTCGATTCTTCCCGAGGGTGATGCTGAGGAGTGCACTGACCCTAACTGTGCTGGCGCTCGCAGATGAAGGTGCCCCTGGGGGCCCTAAACTCCCTTCTGGCTCTGTTCCCTCTTAGGATTCTAAAGCGAGTGGCAGAGGCTCCATACCGCTCTCTCAGCCAAGCACCTTCGCACCTGCCGTCCGCCCCCTCAGCACACCTGTTGCCCCTGCGAACCAGGGTGCGCAGGTGAAAGCAGGCATAACTTCACCTTGATAGCCCCAGGAACCAGTCAGAGCACGCGACTCCCGCAGCGAGCCAATCGCAGAGCGTCTGGGGTTCCGCAGCTGGGGGTCCCAATCTAGCCTACCAATTCGATCCCGCCGAGCGCGGGGGTTTCCTCGAGCCCTCAGGCTGAAGCGCGGCAGCCCCAAGAAGCCAAGGAGAAGTTCGCGAGGAAAAGAGAAGGCCAACAGGGAAATGCTCACCCGCCCTGCCGCAGGAGGGTCACTTCTCCCTGTGGGGCGACATCTCGGCTCAATCTGTGCGGTGCCGGCACGCCCCTCCCTGAGCAACCGCCGCCGTCTCAGCCTTAGGGTTCGCGGCGGAATCGCCGCCGCCTGTTTCGAAGGGACCAATCAGAAGGCGGAGAGGGGGCGTGGCCGGAGGCCCCGCCCCCGGGCCGCCCGCGGAGCACGCGACCTGCGCGCTCTTGTCCGTCAGCCGGGGGCGGCCCGCCTTCCCCCGCCCGGCGTGTCCGCATGCCCACGCCTCTCATCTCACTGAAGTGAGGAGTGGGGACGTCACAGCCCGTCCTCCCATGTAGGGACCGCAACCGTCCGTCCCAGTGGTCCGACGGGCAGGGAAGTGCAGTCAACCTCTCACCCTGGAATGCTGCCCGGCAGTTCCAGGGCGTTGTCCTGAGTTTTCTCCTGACCTGTTAAGAGCCCCCCAAACCCTTAATCCGCTCGCTGTCTGGCGCTACGGAGGGCGCCGTGGTTTCCGGAGGCAAACTGTCCCAAAGCAGGAATGGCGTCCTAAGTAGAAGCCTCTCAGACAGCGGCCCCTCCTCTCCTGAGGCGTCGGGGCGAGACGTGGAGGGGGCTCCTGGAGCTCCAGGCCACGACCGAAAGCAGAAAGGGGAGGTTGGCACTTCCTTCAGAAACCCGGGAGCCAGGGCGGGAAAACGAGTCTCAGCACAGTGAGACGCGCTTGCTGCCTCTGAGGTAAAGATACAGCAGAGCCGGGACCTAAATGTAGCAACCGGTAGGTCCAGTTCCTACTACGGAATGACAAACGCGAGTAGTGCTGCTTGCTGAAGAGGCTAAAATGAGGAAGGTAGTTCTGCCTTCAGAATGCTCAGCAGCATGGCAGAGGCTCAGCATCAGTGGAAGTCTGTGGAGAAGCAACACCCAACAGTCTCCGCGAGTGATGGTCAGGGGTTTGAAAAGGGTCGAATGTTGGAGGATGACTAGGAACCCGCCATGAGGGAGGGTGCTCCGGAGTAAGGAGCGCTGTGCAGGCACAGGCACCAGCAAGGCTCCAGAGGCGTGCGAGCCCCTGGACGGCTCTGGGAACGGTGGTTCTGGATGACTGAAGTTTGGAGGTGAGATAGGTGAGGCCGGAGCAGGAGGCACAGGTGAAAGGCTTGGTAGGTGCTGTGAAGTTTAAATTCTTTCTTGCAAGCTGTTGGGATTGATTATAAAGGGAGAATGGTATAAACCATTTACCATTTGTGTTTCAGGAAAAAAATACTGTTTCAAGAATTTGTGAAGAAAGAAGTAAGGCCGGCAGCGATTGCAAACACTAAAAGATGACAGTTACCTAAAGCAGCTCAGAAGCACCGTGTGGAAGAGGCCTCTGGGATAGGAAGAGGTGACTCGGCGTGACAGTGATACCGATCTAAGGAACACCAGGGAAACAGCTTTGGGGGAAGAATAGTGCGTCTTGGTTTGGGGTGTGTTCAGTTCGAAGTGTGAGAGAATGTATAGGTAGAGGCATTCCGAAGATAGTTGGAAAGTGAGGTCTGAAGCTGATCAAAATGCTTCAAGAGATACAGGTTTGAGAAATCAGTTCAACAAATGCTAAGGAGCACTTGCTCTTCACTGGACTCTCCCCTGCGCGTTGGGATCCTGCTCTCACAGAGCTTACCTGCTGGGATGGGTGGGTGACAGTAGTCATCAAAAGGTTGGTGTATAAATGGTGATTGAACCTGACGCCTGACACAGCCAGCAGTGACTCCTTTTTCACAGAAGACGATCCCAGCACACTTTGCTGCCCACCACTATAATAGATGATTTTCACAGGACCAGTTCAAATTAACCTGTTTTATAGTGTTTATGTTTCGGGCAACAGGACTGTTGTCATACCACTTCATGTGACTGAAGTGGATTTGTTAAGCCCTAATATCAAAATATGTATGCTTCTCTACAGAACCTTAAAAATAAATTGTGTTATATAGATCTTGTCTAATGAGTCATTAGTTAACAATTGTTTTAGTTTCTTTCTTACCTGCATACAATGTGCCTAAACATTTGAGTACCACTTACAAAAGTTGAAATATGCTATATAAGGAATGTACACACACATTCTCTCTCTCTCTCTCCCTCTCCCCCTCTCTCCCTCTCCCCCTCTCTCCCTCTCTCCCTCTCTCCCTCTCTCCCTCTCTCCCTCTCTCCCTCTCTCCCTCTCTCCCTCTCTCCCTCTCTCCCTCCCTAAGTGCACTCACCACCTTACCTACTCTGGTTTTAACACTGCAATTAGTAATTGAGGGTTCTACCTAATGAGCTGCAATCTACTTTCATGTGTAGACTTTCTAATTGGTGGTTAGGTTAATAACTATATTTTAGAGAGTCTTGCTTTACTTGAAACTGACATGGTTGTAACATGCAGAGCGAGCCTTGTCAGTTTGTTTTCATCAGAGGACAAAGTCTATTAGTTTTGACTTTCCCAGAATTGTGAAGATGTACCCCACTTTAAGAAGGTACTGTGACGTACGTAATTCTTGCTAACCAATGTCACCCCAGTAAGTCTAACAACAACAAAAAAAGGTACTGTGCTTATAAATCTAAAATTTAAGTTATTAAATTAGGAATAGTCATTCATCTGACTAAACATCTCTACAGAATACAGAAGAGTCTCTCATACTTTTAAAATACTTGGATATTGAAATATGATTTGGCTCTTTTATGGCCCCTCAGAAATGCCCTACTGCTTAAAATATACCATAGCTGGAAATTTTTTATTTTGCTTTTGATTGGTTTATTATTAAGAGTTGTTTCGTTCTACATTTTGTGGTTGCTACTTTGTCATTTTTAATGCTTTACATTATTGAGTGTCAATGTATGGATTGTGCCTTGGGTGATGTACCGGGTGATGAAATTTGGGGGCAAAAGAGGTCTTGATTCATTCACAATTAAACTACTCATTCAGCAGATAATCTATTGATAGACAACTACATTAAAAACAATACTAAGCTCTATCTTAAATGAATATTACCAATTTATGTTAACAAATATATAAGTAATTCACTGATATAAAATTTTATAACAGTTGTCATTAATACTAAAATATTTATGTAGTGGGGGAAACTCAGAATGTGACCTTATTTGGAATTAGGATTTTTGCAGATATAATTAAGGTAAAGATCAAGATGAAATCATACTGGACTAGGGCGGGCCCTGAATCTAATCAGAGTGTTTCTATAAGAGATAAGACTTTTTAGTCATATATGATAGAAAAAAATCCTCAAATTCACTTATGGGGAAAAAAAAGGGAATGATTGGCTTAGTTAATTGAAATTCATGGAGAGAACTCCTTAGCTTCAGGTAAAACTCAATCTAAGATTTCAAATAATGTAACCAGAATCCAGTCTCAAATGGTTTTGCTTTGTATATTGGCTTCAGATTCAGATTCCCTCTGGTTACAAGATGGTTTCCAGCAATTCAATTCTACATTCTCTTAGGTTCAAGTCTAACCAAAAAAAGTGAGTAACTATATAGTCAGGTTCAAGTCAGAAAACATAAACCACTGGAGGTGCTTCAAAAAGTGGGAATTTAACACAGGAACTGGGTTTCAGAAGATATGGAAGAACTGAGATGATAAACAGGAGCAGATGAGACAACCTAGAGATGAGCGACAGTAGGAAGCCACTATATCTAGGGCTTGGAGGTTCAAAAGAAGACTCCAGAATGCAGAGCCATCAGCACTAGGGTAGGGTTTGCCCAGCAGGAAACGCAGTGATTACCAGAGATGCCATGTGGGACAGAGAGAGCAAGAAATACCCTGGCTTTGCCTTTTGTGTCCTCCAGTCTTCCACCAGTGCCTTCCATTGATTGAACCTCACTGCTGACAGAAGAACCTATAAAATGCAGACTTAGCCCTCCCTCCCAATATGAGCAGAGGCAAGGAGAGGAATAATCTGAATACAAATAGGATATATTATTTAGGCTTTTGCTGTGATAATGCTATATAATAAACAGCTCCCAACTCAGTGGCTCACGATAAGAAACATGAATTTTTCTTGCTTGTGGATTTGTAAGCTCATAGTGACTTAAATGTTCTTTCTTCACCACCCATCTCCCCTGGTGGGCCTGCAACTTACTGCTTACTCCTCATCCCTCAGCTAAAATGCCTTAGAGGGTAGGTGCTGATACCTTCCTTTACAGTGGTGAGATCGAGGTTTAGAAAGAAACTGTACACACTCCCTGCCTGCTCTTACATTACTCGTGATCTTTTAAACACCTGTACAACTCCTTGCCTTCCTCTTTTTGCTCCTGCCACACCTTTTGCCTTGACTCTGCTTCCCTCTTACCCTGACCCACAGAAATCCTGGCTATCCTTCCAAGCCCAGTGGAAATGCCATCTCTTCCGTGAAACTGTCCCAGTTGAGCCCACCCAACCTTCCTCTGTACTACTTCGTAAGCTCCTTCAGGCAGTTACTGTATTTAATCATCTTTGTATCTTCCATGGAGTTTAGAAAAAGAATCTTTTACTTAGTGGGGATTCCGGTCTTTTGTTGTTGTAGCAAACAGAATCCAACTGATGCTAGCCACAATTAACTCCCCTTTTCACTATTTTTAGGACTTCAGGGGTACTCTAGTATTTTAATACAAAAAAAGAAAGAAAGAAAAACAAACAAACAAAAACCCAAAAACCAAAAAACAAAGCCTTTGCTTGCTAAGCAAATTCGATTTTGGCTGACTTCAGGAGAAAGGGAGAAAGAAGTCAGTTTCATGTAGGTGTTTTATTGTACTCACCAAAGAATAATGGGGAGAAGAAGGCAACAATGAAGGAAGGAAATGAACTAATTCCTGCTTTAGGGGAAACATACAACAGCTGTGCACTGGGCTAAAGGAATGTTTTCCAAAAGCAAAACAAAACAAACAAAAAATGATTAATTATATGCACTGAAGCCAATAGTGAACCCTTTTAACAGACAAAAGGGAATGTGGCATCACTGGTGTTCTCTCCATATTCTGAATTTGTAAATGCTGCCTCAAGACCCCTAACTCTGGGAAGAATTCCTTCCTCCTGAAAGCACAACTAAATGTGCATGGTGGAGTATCTTACGTGAGAGTCATTAACTTTTCTGTATACTATGCTCTTAGAACTTCAAAGAAAATGTAATGATCAGAGGGCTATTACGAATGAATGAATATTCACCAGGGCTTCTCCATGGATGAAAAAGGTATTATTTATGTTATAAGAGTTTATCCTTTTGTAAATTAGCCCCTCAGACTCAATAGGATGTCATTCATCATTTCAAGGAATCAGAGTTTGTATACTTTACAAATTCTGTTCCCAAATAAAAGTCTGTTGCCATTAAGTTCAGTGTATTGCCAAAATTGCATACAACTCTTTAATAAAATATATGCAATAAGGTGAGATGAAGAGCAAAAATGAGATTATCCCTGTTTCAACAAATAGCATTGACTTGATCTATTTCATTAGGCAAACAGGGCCTGCCAATTAGAAGCAAAGTTTCCCTGAAGGCGTGTAAAACACAATGTAGAGGAAGTAGTTCTATCTAGCCCCGTATTTACAATTGTGGAAGTTATATAATGACTCCATAAATATTCATCAAAATTCTTGTGTGAAACCAGGTACAAACAAAACAAAGGAAAGTGATACATCAGGTTTGTATCATGGGGGACTAGGCCCTGCCCCCATGGTGCCCATCACTGCACGTCCCAGATTTCACAGAGCAGCGGGGTAAACTTGTGGTCATTCACTCTCCAGGACATGAGCATCTCGGCGTGGTGGTGATTGAACGTCCGCAACTCAGTCAGGCGGCCGAGGAGACAGGCAAAATGTTGAGGGTTTTCAGGCTGATGAATCTTGCACAGCTTTTGTAGCACCTCAAGCAGTGGTTCCTGCAGTTTCTCTACTGCCTCTCTCTCCTTTATATATTGTCTGTCTGTTTTGAAGTTTAAAATAAAACGGCAAAATTAAAAAGTGGAAAAATATGAATTTGGCAATGCTAACCTTTAAAAGTATTACTTACATTTGTATGTTGCACATTTGAAACGTACAAATTAAGTGTTCAACTTGTTGAATGTTTATACACATATATACTCATGCAATCGCAACTCGACCAAGATAGAGAATATTTATTGCCCCCTGAACTCTCCTTAAATTCTCCTTCCAATCCAAGTCCTCAAAGATAACCCACATGGTAGATACAGGCATCATTCCTGGTGGGTATATTTTGAGGGCTGACATTGCTAGGCCACAGAGTAATATCCATGTATAACTTCAGTAGGTACTGCCAAAAGTTTTTCTGTTTTTTAATTATAATTTTTATGGTCAAATGAAGTAACTACTACCTTCTGCCTCAACATCACGTGTACAAATGACTTAAGGCTAACATTGTAATAATGCTTTACAAATCATGCATATGGCATCGCTCACTCCCAAGTCATTAATCAATCAATAAAATTTTAGGTACAGAGATATTCATTTCAACATAGTTTAAAACAGTAAACAATTGGAAGCATCCAGAATATCCAAACATATGGTAAAAGTTACATAAATGATCATCAATACAACAGAATATGATGCATGCATTACAATAAACATTTACCAGTATAATTTTTAATGACATAGGAACAGACTTTTGAAGAAAAGTAAACTTAGAAATAAAGAAGACAGCGTATTCTCAAGTTGATGGCTGCCAGATGGGAGAGGAGTGGGGACTAGGTAGAAAAGGTGAAGGGAGTAAGAAGTACAACTGTAGTTACAGAATAGTCAGGGGGATGTGAAGCACGGCATAGGGAATAGAGGCAATAATATTGTAATAACTGCGTGTGGTGCCTGGTGGGTACTAGACTTATCAGGAGGAACACTTCATACATTATAAATGTCTAACCACTATTCCGTACACCTGAAACTAATATAAAACAATATTGAATGTCAACTATCATTGGAAAAAAAAAAGGACAGTATGTTCTCTATTATGTTAAAAGTATGTGATCTCACTTAGGTCCCTGCTCACACATCAACCCCTTAGAAAAACCTTCCCTGAGCACTAATTAAAGTAACGTTCTACTGCCACCTTAGGCAGTAGAAAATAATTTGTTTCTTCATTTATTGTCTTTCTTGTCCTACTGGAATGTAAGCTCCCTGTAGCTGTGTCCTACCTGTTTCTTTACTGCTATGTCCCCCAGTGGCTAGAACCATGCTTAATGCATAGCAGGTGTTCAAAATGCACTTACTGAATGAATGAGTGTGAGGTTTAGAAAAAAGGCCAAGAATAAATACACTGAAATGTTAACATGGTTCCATTTGAGTGGTGGGATTATGGGCTAGTTTACTTTTTCATTATGGTTTTGTGTTTCCCAGATTTTCTTTAATAAGCATCATTATGGTTATATATTACTGGGGGCGGGGGGGGGGGATAGACAAATAGCATAAACAGAAAAATGTCACATTGAAATTACCTGGAGAGAGGATGACGATTGCTGTAAGCAGAGCATATTCTTCCTGAGTCATTTTCAATTCTGCCACACTTTTATAAAAACTGAACATTGGAGTTATGTATTCATCAGAGATACCTAAGGGGGAATGTTGAAAAATTGCAGAGGCATAGCAACATTTCTGAATGACTGAAAAGCACAAAATTACGAACATATTGTATGTACACTCGTTAATATTTGCACCCATATGCACACATTCCAATAATGACTAAGGACAAAGACAGGGCAGGGATTGCAAAGAGCATCAGCTAGCAAAATCCTCAAAATATAACCTAATCAGTGATTTGTATGTCTTTGGTTTTGGTAGTGCCTTTGTTTTAGTCACTACTGTCTGACAATAAATGATGATGTTCTTGACTTGCCAAAAGAATCTCCCAACTTTATCATTTTCTAGATGGGGTTTGTTGATCTTTTTAATGTCTATATTCAAGGCATAGATAGCATCTTCAACAACCAAAAATAATTATAGTTCTTCAGCCCAGAAATATAAACAGGTCCACTTCATCATGGCTAGTGTTGTTGTCAGAGTTCTGATCTCTCTTTGAAGTACCAAACCTGTTTTTCCATTGCCTACTCGGCACTGGAACTTGACTGTTCTCTTCAAGCTCAACAAGTCCAAAATTGAAGGGGTTGTGTACAGAACTAAACTCTTTGTCTTCCTCCAAACCCACCCTTTCCCAGTGTTCCCACTGTCAGCGATGGCCATCCTCACCCACCTGACCACTGAGACTCAGCCTCCCTCTCACCGGGTCAGGTGCTGAGTGTGTGAGTAGACCTGCTGACTCTCACCTGGGGCTCCCTCTCCTCTCTACCGCACCTGTAGTTGACTGCTTTAAGTCTTTGATTCTTTTCATCTGGACTTCTGCCATTGCCTCTTCAACTTGTCTCCCTGTCTTCAGTATGGTTCCCTTCAACTCATCCCAGAACCACCTTTCTACAATTCAAATCACATCCTGACTCCCCACTTCCTACAAACCCTCAAAAGCTCTCCGTGGTTTCTGGCATAAATGTTCTTGCTTTTTACATAGGAAACCCCAGGACCCACCCCCTGCCTACCCTACCACCCTCTACTCATCCTTATGTATTAGATACTCATTATATATCAGTCACTGTTCCAAACACTTCTAATGTGATAACTCATTTAATCTTTCTAAAACTCATGAGATAGGTACAGAAAAGTTATGTAACTTGCCTAAAGACACACAGCTGGTGAGAAGTGGAACCAGGATTCAAAGCAACCAGCAGGTTCCAGAGTCCTGGCTCTCAGCTGTGACGACACTGCATGACCTTTCCATCACGCAGCCTTCACTGCAGCCATGCTCAGCCATTGCAGCTCCCTGCATGGCTCACATTGTCTGGTTTTTGTACATGCTATTCTCTCTACCTTGAATATCCTCCTTCTCCCTCATCTAACTTACTCCTCTTTGTAAGTTAAGACTCCTTTGTGTCACTTCCTCTACTCATTCAACAAATATTAGTTTAGTGCCTGTTTTGCTCATCGTTCCACTCCAGAGGGGCTTGGACTGTGGAATGAGAAGACAGGGGCATAAAAGGAAAGAAAAAGACTGATGTGACCTGTGGATGAGGTAAGACGAGCATGAGTTCTCAGGATCGGACCAGACTAAAGTGGACTGTTCTCTTCCATCCCAAACCAGACCTAGAGTCATCGAGTGAACCAAACCAGGATAAAATTGGATTACAGATTCTAGAAAGTATAATTATCGTCTAATATTACCCTTCATAGAATCCAAACATCAAAACCCTCACCTTTTGAAAGAACTTGAGGAATGGTCCTAAACGGAATCCTTGGCCTTTCTCTCTTTAGTCAAAATACCACACTTTTCACCCCTCTGGCTTTTGATTCTTTGAGTGACTCCAGTGGGCTCTCTTAACAACGGTGTCTTTGTTGAACCCCTTGGGGATTACAGCATGTGGAAGATTGCCTTCTATCCAGCTGCTGCAGACTGAACTGAATACCCTTGACCTTAACAATGCAGAGGTTGGAGGCGAGCTGGGAGTACCAGCGCTGATTTGCAACCAACAGTGGTTAAGAGGTCATGAGCCAGCTCTGAGTTTGAAATCTGACCGATACTGTGATCTCCGGCACATAAACTCCCTCGTCTGTGAATTGTGAATTATAACAACAGTATTACATGAGATAATATAGGTGGAGTGCTTAGCACCACACCTGGCTCATAATAAATGCTCCATCAATGTTAGAGCAAATATCATAAGAGCTATTATTATGGTTATTCAGGAGAATTGGATCAACACATTTGTTCCCTCTTAATCTCAGTTCATCTAATCTTAGATTAAGCTCATGTATTTTTGTGTTTCCAAAACGATGTTTTGTTTTTGTTTTTGTTTTTTTGCATTCTGTGGTTTCCTAGGGATGAATACCAATCGGTTGGTCAGTGATTTGCCTCAGCCTTTTTCCAAGTTTTAAAGCTAAGCCAAGATCTTTATTTTCTTGGTAAGAATGTTCTTTTTCCATGTTCAAACAATGGCAGTCTTCAGCATTCGGGACCTACACCCATCAGTTGTGCTTACCTAAAATAATAACTCATGATTGTGCCATTACTTTAAATAGTATATGAGGATTTAGGGATAACATTAAAGGCAGCTGATTGGGAAATATTTAATTTTTAGAAATTGTCTTTGACTACCTAATTTCCTATATTTATTTGTCTTTCTAAATTCCCACTCTCCCTCCAAAGATGTTACCTCCATTAGCTATCTAATTGCAGTTGATAATTGGGAGTGGGGGGGAGGGGTGAAGGGGTAAGATAGGTAAAAATTTTTATTACAATTGTTTATCTTGTATATATATGTAAATGCCAAATGTGAATATGGAGAAAATGTAGGAAACAAATAACAAAAAAGTTTTTGAAAAATAATTTTCCTAAAGAATGGATCAAACACAAATCTGCTTTTGGAATCAGAGTCAATCAAAATGAACCACACCAGCATAAACAAAGGGGTGTTTTAAAAGTTTATGAATCAGTAACTTGCAACATAAGAAATGTAACAATAAATCATCCTAAAGGGCAGTCTCTTCCTGTTTTCCTGCTTCCTCCTTCTTTCTGGAGACTTTCTTAAGGTTTGCTGCACTTGGCACTTACGCCCAATTAGCTGAGTTTTGATCACAAGGGGGAGCTCTTTTCTAATTTAATCACAAAGACTACCCAGGAAAAGCCTGAAGTTGTAAAAAACCAGCTCTGTTCTGTTTTTGTTTTTTTTAAATGAGGTTTATGGTTCACAAATTAATTGTTCAGTGATCAGAAATCTTCTTTGAGAGAATAACCATTGGATAGAATCAACACTACATTGTGTTAAGTCTTATTTTAAATGTGTCTTTTATTTAACTTTCTAGTTTTAATTGAGGACAAAAATAAAGCAGAGATGTGGGTGTGTGTGGGGGGGAGGGGGGGATGTATTACATACAAGTGTCCATATTATACAAAGGACTTTTGTTAGGCTAGAACACCCAACTCATGTTTCAAGACCAAGTTCAAATTGCTTTCTTCTGGAGCTTTCTCTGTCACAGTATAGCAGAATTACTTGTTCCCTTTTCTGTGTTCAATTCTGTTGCACCAATCATAATTCATAACTCTCCTTCCCATTAGTGTGAAATAGCATATAAATTTTATGAGAGCAGGAGCCAACTGCTGTACTCCAAGTGTCTGGCACACTGCCTGACCAGCGAAAGGTACTCCGCAGGTGCTTCTTTCTTATCTCTGTAATTTGCATCCTCTATGGTAGGAGATTAATAAATGTGTGTTAAATAAGGCAACATTACCTTTTGCTAGTTCCTTTTGATGGAGGTGACATAGTTATGAGATGTGGTGGAGAAATGGATGCCATTAAGACAATGGAAACATTCTCATGGCGCTAAAAGTTTGGACCCTGACCTCTACTTCCACTGCTGAACTCTGCTCAGCATCATTTGTGCCCTAAATAAAAAGCTGCTATCAAATTGGCAATTCATAACTACTTTCAATATAAACTATTTGAGAATATTTAATAAATAACATACTTCCTCTATTAGTCCTAGTGGCTAAAATTTATCTAGCCAAATTAGATCTCACTGGTGCTTAAGAGTTGCCAGGGTTTGAATTGTCAAGTTCCAGACTCATCTCAGTAAAATTCAACAATTTTTGAACACCTGCTATGTGCCAGGCACAGTGACACTGCTGGGAATAATCCTCAAGCAATTGACAGATTAGTGGCAGAGGCTGATACATAACGTCCCAAACTGGACAAGTGAAAAGGCTTAGGGAATACAGCTGAGGGCCCATGGAAATATTAACTCTTATATTACTTTAATACTTCCCTTTATTTTGAAAAAAAAAACTTTCTTCCTACAATTCGAGCCCCAAATTTTTCCATGCCAAAATTATCACGTGGCCACTTTGAAAAGCAAGACGAGGTGCATTAAGAATTCTAAACTTTAACTTAAGCATGTATCTTCCTTATAAATATTCTGTCATTTGTTTCTTTACATTTCTAAACTTTCTTTCCAAGACAGTATTGGAACTGATAGTCAGCTTACATCTGCTTCTTTAGAAAAGTTAGTTCTTATAATTGTTCTCATTTGTTTCTAAGCCTAAGGCAGTGAAGTCATACATACTCAAAGAGCAGAAAAATAAACAAGTATACTACATACAGTGTACTCTCCTATACTAACATAAACTAGCTATGACTGCACCACTCTCATAAGAATCTATCCTTTCTCTGGCCTCACTGTCTCTATTCATTTTATAGCTTACTTAAAAGCCATTTCAAATTGCTGGGTGCTGCTTGGACATTCTCTGTCAACCAAAGAGCAGGAACCATCTCTTACTGGTCTTTATATTCCCTCCCAACCAATATTGGGCAAATATTACATCTTAGTGAGTGACAGGCGCAACATATAGAAATAGTGCTGGGCTTTGAATAGAACAGCCACATTCATGTCCTGGTTATCTGCTAATTAACTACATGACCTTGGGCAGGTCATCTAGCCTCTCTGAGCCCGTTTCCCCTTTGAAAAAATGGGAGCATTAGCTCCCACCTTTGGAGGACAGTGGGAACACTAACAAGATAATGTAGGTAAAAGCAAACCATTGCAAACTCATCAGCAATACTGTCGTCCTGATAAACACCTACTGAATTAAATATTTCATTTCTGTCTGTCATGGGGATCAAAAAAGGCCACAAAAGACTATAAATTTCAGAGGTAATTTATGTTTGAAATTAACAGAGCAAATTGCTTTGGTTGGTCTGTGAGAAGTTATTGCTAACATCCTTAATGTTAAAATGTTAGCAAGTCTACTGCAGTCCTGTTGTATTTTATGGTATGATGATTATTCCTGTTTTTAATAAAAATTCAAGCTTAAAAACCTACTTTTCATAATGCTATGTTAGGAATAAAAAATGATGCACTAGAATTCTGTAGAAACAACTTGACCATAGGTTGTGTCAGACAGAAGTTCTAAAGCCTCAATTAACGTAAGTAAACACTGTAACCCTAATTAAGAAAATATATCTCAGGAGTCAGTATCTTTGTGCATGTAATTGGGATTTAATAATAGGAAACAAAAGAGTATGAACTTGAAGAACAAAAAAGGAAATTTCACATTATATTCTTTAGAGTGTTGTGTAGGCATAACAGGGTAACTGAGACATTATGTTGCTGTGGAATTAAATATACAATAGAAATAAAAATGTGTTATATTTACATGAGAATGAAAAGTTATTCTGAAAGGTCATCTTGCAAGGTCAGGTTTTTATGTGGTGTGTGGAAGAAGCAATGTTCCCAAAAAGCCACTGGGAGATGCAAATTCATAAATATTAATAAACAGAACCATCATTATAGATAATAAAATACGAAGCAGCTTGTGAGTTTAGAGGTTTGTTATTTTTACAATATGTGGTTTAGTGTTTGGATAACGTATCTTGTTATGAACTGGAGGCATGCTTATTTATCTGCACAGATCACATGGTGGAAAACTTCATTTTTGAACTTTTCTGAAACTTGGAGAAGCAAGCTCTGAAACTTATGTTACCAAGCAAGAGTTTTTATTTTTGATTTCATATCTTTAACCTGCAAGATCTTCACCATTTTTCATATAGTTAATGCATTGGTCTCTTCACCAGTCTCTGCTTCTTGTCTGAATTCCTCTGAACTTTCCTTCATATTATATAAGAACTAAATTAAACTACTTCCGTGGCATTCGATATCCTTAATAATCTAGCACTTACTACCATTTCAGCTTCATAAATATAATTTTCCAATAATATTAAGGTACTTGTGAGTCTCATACATGGTTACCCTCTCATTCCTTTGCGTCGTTGCACTATTTCTGTGTTAGTATGGTGACTATATATCTTAGAATGCATTTCCCAGACTTTTGTGGCTTGACAAGTTTCTAAGCCTCCTCCATGATTCAACTGCCAACTTTGCAAGCTTTTCTGACTCACCAAGTAGGCTGACACCGGAAGGCAGGCACTCCTTTATGCTCCGATTTGATTTTGCACGTGCCTTTCTTAGAGTCCTTATTGCATTGCACATTGATTTGGAATCATTTCCTTGTACATCTTCCCTGCTAGTCTGTGAGTTCTTGGAGAACAAAGATCATATATACAGTCTCATCTCCATATTCTCAACAACTATACAGTTGCTTGGCTCAAAGCAAGCATTCAATGTATGTTTTTTAAAGAGAAAGATCTCCTATGAAGTTCACTTTACTAGAAATCTTCACAAACAATTACTGCAGGTTTATCATACATAAAACACTATTAATTGTCCTTTTTCTAGAGTGGGATTTCTCAACCTTGGTACCACTGATATTCTGGACCAGATATTATCTAATTGTGGGGGGCTAGCCTGTGCATTGTAGAGTCTTAGCAGCATTCCTTGTCTGTACTCCTACTAGAAGCCAGTAGTGCCCTTTCCCCTAGTTGTGACAATGAAAGATGTCTCCAGATACTGCCAAATGTCCTATGGAGGGAAAATTCTCTAGTTGAGACCACTGTTCTTATAGTGTAGAAATAGCATTTTCAACTGGGCACATGGCTGCCTTTTATCTACGTGTGATGAGGAAGTTACGTTCTTGCCAATGGAATATGAGCAGAAGTCATGTGTACCAGTTCTGGATCATTTCTTTACAGGGAGAGTGCTACTCTTTTTCCTCTTTACCATCCCAAATGGCTGCAATGTGAATACAATAGGAAGCTATTTTGGACCATGTGGATGAGGTCAATGCTCTATGGATGAATGACCAACAATACAGAGGGACACTATGAAGCTGCCTTAGTATCATTTCATTCTGCTTATACAATGAAAAACACAATAGAAAAGGAATTTCCCCCAGACTGAGGAGCCCTGGTACTGCCCCAGTAATCATCATAGAAACAGCAGCACCCGAGTTGGCTAAGGAGCCAAGACACTGATGGAGCCAGGTGAAGAGAAAAAAATAGAAGCTGAAGAGGAGGGAGATGGAGGGAGAGGGAAGGAGAGAGGGAGGGAGAGGGGGAACAGAGAAAGAGAGAGAGCAAATGAGAGAGAACAGCTGCTGGATAATTCATTCCCCTTTCCCCTTTACACTGAAACATTTCAATTCATATAGCAAAAATGGTACCCCTCTTTTTGGTCTGCAACTTGATTCAACCTTACATGACTTGTCTTTGAGGAGGAGGAGAGAGATTACAGCAGAGCTTCCCTACTCAAACTGTCTTTCCTTTTCTCACACTCAAATACAAATGAGGTGTCTGTCCCCCATGTTAATTACTACAGGTAAGATCTGGAAGAAAGATGTTTGGTTGATAAGTTGTCAGTCTGGGATACCAGTCACTCTGATATTCAAGGGAAGAACCATCTGCAAAGTAAATGAATGGAGAAAACTCATAGCTTTAGACAAACCCTTCACCCATTCATTCATTCAAAATCCAGGTGAGACTATAGGACAGATATCAATGTTTGACATGATTTCACAGAGATCAAACTAGTTACAGGGTCTAGTTCAACAGCTTTTTACAAAAAGGAAGACATATAGCCAACAAGTAGTGGAGCCTAGATTCAAGCTAGATGCCTAATCACCACTGTTTCTTGATGTATAAACCAAGGACACATCAACTAGAGTAAGATCCTTTGATAGTTAAAGAGACCTATTGGTGAAATTAAAAATATTTGTCATGTAAGTCATCATCCCTTTTTATTTTATTAGGTTTTTATTTTTTAATTAGATTTGCCTCATGGATTTTATTAAACAGAACATAGTCACAGTCTGTGAAAACCAGGACCAAAGAGTTGACCAATTTACCCGGAGAGGCTTCAGCCATCTCAGGCTGAAGTCACAGCAATTTGCAGCACACAGAGAGCCACCAATTTACATTCAATAGCCTGAGCAAACAATTATATTCAAATGACATTGTACTGATAGTCAACAATACCATATTGTACACTTAAACATTTGTTAAAAGGGGAGATTTCATGGTAAATGTTCTTACTACCACAAAATAAAATTAAAATAGAATAGAAATAATAAAATAAAATAATAAATCAGGATACTTAAGTAGCTGATCAAATGACTTGCTAAGCCACCAATAAGAAAACTTGATTGAGAAGATACGATTGAGAGAATTAATTAAGAGAAGAAAGGCAGACTTGTAGAACTGGATGATGCCCTGGAGGTGACCTGATTCAACCCTTCTTCCTTATCCCCAGCTTCCTGGACAGACAGACACACACACACACACACACACACACACACACACACACACACACACACGATAAATTAAAGCCCAGAACAAGTAGGTGATAAAATCTGTCTAGGACCAGAAACCATATTTCTCAACAACACAGTCTTCAAAAGGGTAAAAAAAGCTGCAATAATATATTTCTCAGCACTTTCTCTTCCTTTCCATTTCCTTTAGGAGTCACCTTGCCTTCTGCCAGGCATCTCCCATCCTGGCTTCTCCCAACATTGCTGGCAGGTTTGTAAAGCATAGTTTGATGTTTTCCCTCTTCCACCCAAAAATCTTCACTGTCTCCCCGTTGCACAAGAAAAAAGGGTAAAATCTTTAGCCCAGCATCCAGGGCCCTCAACTATTTGGTTCTGACATTTTCTTTCCTTTTTCATGTCTCTGTAATGTAATCTTAATCCAATCGAACTCAACTGTTCACTCTTCTTTGTGCGCCTAACCTGAGGTTTCTTGCCTCAGTCCTTTGCTTCTGCTGACCCTTCTCCCCTGCAGTTCCACTCTGAGCATTACATCACACGTCATTCAGGGCCCAGCTCAAATACCAACGGAAACTTTCTGGACCCCTCCCAACTTGAAGTGACTCCTCTCTCTCAGTTCTTCTCTGCCACATTTTATTTTAACAATCTCTGTACAATTCATCTCTCCCACTAGACAGTAAGCTTCCTTGGGGACGAAGGTGCCTGACTCCTGTCTTCACTGCCACCATCGTACCTTTCCCTTAAGTAGTCATTAAACTAATTAATCAATGGATACATAAGAATGATGCATCCCTTTAAAGAGAGAGAGAGTGTGTGTGTGTGTGTGTGTGTGTGTGTGTGTTTTAACAATTATGCTAATTATGCTTTCCATTTTTAACCAAGAGGAGAAAACAACGAATATAGGAAGACTGCTTTTAAAAATTACTTTTTACAAAAAAAAAATTACTTTTTACATCTTCAATCATTTTTCCTTGTATCACAGATGAAGAACTGCCTGAAAACTTTTCTTACCATCTCTATTCTAAAACACAGGTTATAGGAATATTTAAACTCATCCCAGTCAATTATAGAATAATAATGTTTTTAGGAAAATTCATCTCCTCTCACGTATACTCCCCCTTAACCCATATATAAAATCTCTCAGGAATGTAAGAACTTATTCTAAGTATCTCCTAAGATAAATTATATGGAATTTTTGGTAACCCATTGTGATGTCTCTCTTTTCTTACTATATTACAATTTTCCTCATTCCTTCACCCTGCTCCCCAGCTTGTTCTTGGTATCTACAGGTCTGTTTCCATTTCTGTTTTGTTTTATTGAGACATTCTGATCCCTCTTGGCTCTCCTGGTCACAGGATTACTCCCTAGTAAGTTAAACTGAGTTCCTCAAACTATTATTTCACTCTGTCTCCTGAGGGACAGTGGAGCATAAGTGTTTAAGACTCATGACTTCCTCATCTACAAAATGAGAACAATAATAGAACTTATTTCATAGGATATTTTCAAGGATTAGATGAAATCGTGTATGTAAAGTATTTATAACAGTGTCTGAAACCTAGTAAATGATGTATAAATGTGGCTATTATTATTGCTTCTTATTTTTCCTTGACTAGAGATGGATAATAGTTTGATAAACAGGCATTCATAGCTGAAGGTTTTTAATAAATATATCTTTTCTCTGGACTGAATAACCCCAGCCCATGGATGCTATTGTTTTTTCAAACTAATTTTCAGATCTTTAAAAATTTTCTCTTGTGGTCCTTCATCTCACTGCAGTGAAGAGTATTTTTGGTATTTTGCTATTGCAATAAGGATTTTTGAACCAAGCCTCTAAAAGTCCCATTGAATTAACATATCTTTTTAGAGCCATTCTCCATGCTAATCACAATGGGCATAAAACATTGCAGAAGATAGGCAAAAGCCCTGACTTCATGGCTGTACAAACTCTTACTTGCAGAAACAACCTCTTTTTTTTACCATTAACCAAGTCACTTACCACTCTTTCGAATTCTCTCTTCCAATAGGTCAGCATGTCCAACTGGAAGTTTCTTATTGAAAATCTCAGCTGAACGGAGGAACATTGCTTCAACTGCAGAACCTTTCAGCAAAGCAATCTGATCTTCATGGTCCAATGTTTGAAATCCTGGGTGAAGATGATCATTAATCAGCATCAAGGAGTTGTACATGCTCTATAATAATAGTTCACCATCCTATCATTCCTATTGATAACATATTTCCATAAAATGATTGTGTAATTGTTTTAAGATTGGGTAGTCAAGTTGAGTCAATAACTATCCATTGCTCTCTCTGAAATGAAAGCTGGCCTTTAACTTCATTGAGTAGGACTTGTTGAACAAGTTGGGCAAAAGAGTATGTCAAATATGCACAAGCCAGAAAAATCATCATGTGTATCCAGAGGTTTTAAGGAATATTTGACCATCTAATGAATCTTTAGTCAATCTGGAGAATGGGTAGCATATCAAAACAAAACAAAACAAAACCCAATCAAGGTCATGTTGAGGTATCTTCTCTGAGCTCAGCACTGTACCATGCAGGGTAGAAAATATCAGAGAAATATTGGGGGGGGGGAATGACAATATAAAGGAATATAACACCATCTGGAAAATCCAAAGTCCTTATCCAGGTTTATAAGCTATACTCCACAGCAGCCACTCTAATCTCTTTTCATCCTCCTCCTTCCCCTCACTCATTACACTGGAGCTGCACTGACCCCTTGCTCTGCTATGAACCTATAAGCCTGCTTCTGACTCAAGGGTGAATGCTTTTCCCCAGCTATCCCCATGGCTCACTCCATCACTACATGCAGGTCTCTGCTTCAAGGTGACTCTACTTGAAATAGTACTCCCTAGCACTCACTAGTTCCTACCTGCTTTATTTTTACGCACAGAACTTAACCACTAGCTGAGATGATATTATAGATTTACTTATTTGTTAATTGTCTGCCATCTCTACTGGAGTTTAAACTTCTTAGGGGTAGACTTTTGCCTGTCTTATTTACTTCTGTATCCCCAGTGTCTGGCACTTAATTGGTACCCAAGAACTATTTGTTGAAAAATTGAATGAAGGAATGAATGGCAAACAAACATAAGCTTGTGTGTACATGTGTACACACATACACACATGCACACACACACACACAGATAAGATAATGCTTTCAGAGTCTAAATGGCTTAGGAAAGTATTAAGTAGCAGTGGGACACTAGAGAGTAATGCTAAGTATCAAGAAGTAATGTCAGTATTTTAGGGGGTGGGGTCCCCTGGTGGTGTAGTGGCTAGGCTTCAGCACTCTCACTGCCATGGCCTGGTCTTGATCACTGCTCAGGGAACCAACTAAAAAAAAAATGTAAAAAAAAGTCATGTCACTCATTTAGAGAATTTATGCACTCCTTTGAGAGCAGGAGACCCGCCAGGTTTCCAGCACTCTGGACAGGTCCCAGCACAGGTTATTCTCAACCAACTGCAGAACGGAATGCCCCATCAGCCCTTCACAAAACACTCTTGTTACTGGTATTACCATCATTACTATTTGTAATAATGTCATTTCTATAACTATTGTTAAAGTTTTTCTTTTCTTTCTCAAGGATTTTTTTTTTGCCTTTTTTTGATTCTGTATTTAAAATGTTTTTCTTCCTGCCTTACTCATTAAACATGTAATAATTGTATTCGTTCGCTTCCTCAGGAACCAGGCCAGGCACTGGGAATGAAGAGGTATACGAGGTATTGCCGGGGCTTTCAGATAAGCCACCTTCTTAGGAGTAAGATTCTTCATCTTCCATTTTTTTTCTCAGTTCAAGGCCAACTGACCATCTGAACTGAAAAATCTTTTCCCATAAACAACCAAAAATATCTTATTTCTGCCTTTCTAATCTCTCCTCCCACAGTTTTTACTCTTGTGTAATCTTATTTTTGATTAAGATTGCCTTAAGCTTAATTAACATATAATGAATTAAGTTCCTCTTCATTGTTAATAAATGAGAGAATATTAATGTTTTAATTATGATGAGAACTTTCTCCTCACATTTTATGAGTCTTATGTATGCTTATGTCTATCCATGACATATTTAACAAAATAACAGCATAATGTCTTCAAAAGAAGGCAAATTAACATGTCTAATTAAAATCCTATGTCAGAAGCTACCTTCTATAATTTAATACTACAGTGTTACGCTGCTATGTAGGTTATTTATTATAGTATTCTAGACCATGGGAGTCTAATGTACTAATATAGCTTTAAGACACTAAAACAACTTAAACCTATTGGCTTAGATGGCTTTGCAATGATGTCTGAAAGAACTGGGGGCTCAAAGATAAAAATCTAATATTCTAGTTTCTGTACACACTATATCAGAATGCCTGGATGAAACCTTCTCCCTCACCTTCCATATGATGAGCACTTGTTCATCAAGGCTTATCAATTTTTGAATAACTCTTCGTTGTGTTTTCTCTCTCTCACTGCTATTGTTTTATTTCAAGCTCTCTTCCTGGACTGGTGTAGAAGCATTGGAACTGACTCTCCTTGCCTCCAGTGCCTCCCTGTCCAAATCCATCTTATATAAACCTGAATAAGCCATGTCTCTGTAATGTAAATCTCATCACTTTCCTGTCCCCTGCCCCCAAAAGCCACCAAACACTTTTTACTATCCAGGGGACAAGAAGTAAATTCTTTAACTAAGCCTACCTTCATACCTGCCTACTTTATGTCTAACCAAGGAGTCACAGACATTATGCTATAGTCACACTGAATTTTCTCTCCCATCTCTAATAATTCTATTCTCTTGTTCATGCCTCACATTTTCACAAGCAGGTCTCTTCACCTACTCCTCCATGCTACCTGACAAACTCTGTTTTCTTTTAGACTCAAGTCAAATATGATTTTCTCAGAAGCCTTACTGCCTTTTGCAGATACAATTAATAATTACTTCCCCTCTGTCCAAATAGCACTTTGTATATACCTTTTTATTATATCCTTTAGTCATTCTCCTTGAAGGTAATAACTAGGTACTTAGTATAGAGTAGGTCACAAATACTTATTATGAATAAATGGATAAATGACAACTTCTCAGTGTCTCAATTTCTTAATCTACTAGTTTAGAAGAATTAGAAATAAATTTGAAATCCTATCTGGTTCTAACATTTCAGGTGTGCAGTAGACACATTAAATCAATGTGAGAATGATTCCCATTTTGCAATGAACAGAACTGCTTCTTTCAATGTCACGATAATATTGCACAGTGTAGCAGATAAGTAACTACATGTAAAAATACCTGGCAGTCTTTTTGTGAATTCTACGAGAATCTGTACGTGACTGGTAGCCATTTCAGTTAAAATGAGAAAATTTTCTTCTGCACTGAATTCTTCTTTTAACTAAATTTTAAGGAGGAAAAAAAAGGACTTAATGAATATATAGATAGAAGTTTAAAGCCACTTAAAATCCTTAGACAAAAGAACTAGATTTAGACAATAACATTCAAAGACCCAGTTCCTATTTTTCAGATCCTTGGAGAGCAATTACTATTACCATGATAGCTATGTAACCTTTTACTCATCAGTTGTTTTAGTGCTGCTAAACGTCTAAATGACAAACTCTCAGCACTAATCATTTCAAAGGAACATATTTATATGTAAATTCCACCTCCAAGGTAATGAAATTTCCAGCAAATATTAACTTTAAACCTGTGTATTTTCACATGTTGTACGTACAATTTTATTTGTTATTTCTTGAGGCATCCTCTGCTTGCTGTATGAATCCATTATGTGATGTAGAAGATTCTGTTGGTCTGGGGTGAGTTCAGTTCTCTCCTACACTGGCAACAAAATACAAGATGTCAGGGAGGGTGACTCTCAGACATTTTTTCTATATGTATATGCATGTATCTGGAGTAAACCAATTATCATAAATTATTGAAAAAAAAGGCTGTAAATACGGCAGGAACTAGGCACTGTGATAAAATGTGTAATCACTTTCTTAAGCGAGCCATCTCATATTCCACTAAATTTGTCCTAAGTTGCTCATTTTCCTATCTGTAAAGTAGAGAAAACAAAATATGTATTTCTTGGAAATAAATAATAGTCTGAATGTGAAGTCTGTTGAGCCCATTCACAGAGAAGTTCAGTGATAGTTCAAAGTTTAATTATCACGAAGGGAAAATTCCCACATATGAACTGGAGAACCCATTTGCAAGTATTCAGAGCAGGGCTGACAAATGTGACCTGTGGACCAAATCCACCTGGTTTTACAAATCTATTGGAACATCATTTGTTTATGTGTTATCTATGCTGCTTTCACACTAAAATGGCAGAGCTGAGCAATTGAGGTGGAGACCACGTGGTCAAGACCTAAAACTATCTGGCCCTTTACAGAACGAAGTATAGAGTCATCAATCTGGACAGTTTAGAAAACATCTCTTTCCTCTTTACTAGCATCTTCAAAGAGTGTGAATAATTGTGTCAACTCTTTGCTCCCTTATACCCAAGTGTTACAGAGGAAGCACTATGGCGAAAAGATACTACGTTCACATAAAAGTGTTTTTCTGAAATGAACACAGAATAATATATTTGAAAATCAAAATGTGAATGACATATCCTTTGTCAGTAGTATAATAAATATTGAGAAGGGTATGGCTTAAACAATCATGGATTATTGGTGTTTCAACTAATGCAAATTAAAATTCTTCCAAATGCCCTGTGCGTTATCACAATGTGTTTAGCTAATCACCCAAGATGTTGCTCCTCTACTTTGTCCCAAGTTGCTCAAAGGATTTCTTGAATAATTTGTGACCTCTGTGGGAAGGGCTTTTCTCTGTTGGTCCACTGATGTGTATTCACCCTGTTTTACTCACTAATGAAGACTAACTAACTCTTAAGCCTCTACTGAGTCCAGAGCCTTCCTAGTTTGAGCCAAGGGGGAAAAAATGGTCAGAAAACTCAGTTTGTAAAATCCCTTTTATATACAGGGCCATTTCTACTGGCAACCTCTGGGTAGCAGAAGTGGAATGAGCTGGGGAGAAGGAGAACTTGTACTTTTTTGCTTTATATACTGCTGTTACTTGATTTTCTACACTGAAGTATGTATTACTTTCTTGATTAAAAAGAAGTCCATTTAATGGACAATGGAAATGAAATTCTGCGCGTGGCTGTGGCTCTAATTTGCAAGTCTCTCCGCCCGAAAACTACATGCCTAGAAGCCCAGCTGGCTTTGGCAGATGCCATTGCGTGTTATTACCCTGCATGACTTAGTTGTCGAGGTCACTTGTCGCGAGTCACGTCCTTCACTGTCTTCATTAATGGTCCGATCTGCATGCTGCTTCACGTTTTTCCTCAGTCGTTTAGATTTACACTGAATCTCAGTTAGCAAGCCTGAAAAGTAAACATAAAGACTTAACCAACCATAGAAAGCACTGTTGCGTGTATGGTCATGAGGCAGCTTATATAAAGTCAGCCCACAAGGGTACACATGCAATTGGGCAGAGCCAATCCTAGCCCTTCCTGTGTTATAAGCCTTGGTCCTGAATAAAAAATTTATCTTTGGTCTCAGTTTCTTTATTTCTAAAATAGGAATTATATCTACCTTGCAGAGTTTCATGTAGATTAAATGTAGTCATGTCATTTGTTAAAAAACGAGCTTTATACCAAGAATTTGTAATGCCAAAGCACTGTACAAATGTAAGGTATTCACAGTCAATGAAATGGTGAATGAAACTCTCCCTGTTGTCTAGGGCACCTTGAAAGCTAGTGCTTCAAAACATAATACTACCATTATTTTTCATTCATGTTTACGTAGCTGTAGGATAAGAAGTATATTCAAATTCACATTAAATATGTAAGTAAATGTGTTGAGTAGAACAAATGCCAAGATGCTGCAGGGGAAATTTTTAAATCCAATTAATTTTTAGAACTATGTACATTAGTGAGAACGTAGTTAAAGATGAAAATAACTCAGGGGACTTTGACATTTTCTTTTGAATAATTATACATCATCATTAATTTAAACAGAACTATAATGTAGAACAGTCCTCCATGTTCCCACATAACTTGCTTATTCTCTCAATGGCCCAGGAGTTTCTTTGTCCTGGGAATGTAGGTTATAGGATCACATGAATGCTTGGCAGCTGTCAGTGGATGAATCCATGTTTATAAATAATATTACCAACCCGTGTGGGTGGAGTCATGCAAACTGTCCTCAGTGCTTCAGTTGGATCAAGTTCATATTTAAGTGATGAGCAACATGAACCCCTCAGTATCGGAGCAACTATTTCCATTGCAAGATTGGATTCCAACAGCAGCCCCTGCGGCAGCCTCATGTTTCATACATGCTAAGAGGAGATTGTGATCACCCACTATAAAACTTTCATCCACCCAGAGCTGGATGACTTACACTGACCTATCTTTCCCCCCACCTGTACGCATTATTTCTCTGGGTCCATCCCAGTTGCCTGTCCTGTTTGGGAACAATAGAACTGGAGTCACCTTCCAAAGGCTTTTATTTCATGTGGCATTCCCTCCTTGAATGTTATCATCGCCTTGGTGACATTTGTTTGTCTATTTGTGTTTTGAGGAGGAACAGCACTTATCTCAGAATCTGAGTGGTCTGTAGAATTTGCAGAATGAAAAATTAATATGTTATATACTAGCATGCATTCCAAATTTTGATGAAGATTACAGTCCCTCACAAAGCCAGCAGTTAATAGAGTGTCTTTTTTTTTTTTTTATCAGATGGAAGGACCAAATGATATTAAAACTCGGGGTAGTTAATTTCCTGTGTAAACCTATACAAATTGGTTCAGAGCTGCAGTAAGAGGAGGAGGATTCTTAATAAAATGACTTGGTTTAAAACTCTACTGAGACAATTCAGAGGCAGTTATACCTTATTTAAAGCATTTTTAATTTTTCCCACGACTGCCAAAATTTATGCTAATTAAAGAATAAATAAAAAGGATATCAAATCAAATCGGGGGGAAACATTTAGCCTGCCATTCTTCATAGCTTACTAGTACATGTTATTTTAACTGTGTGTAGTGCCATTTCGCTCCACGTGTAATTCATTGCAACAATCAACAACAGAACAGCCATTTTTTCCAGGTGAAAAAAATGCTCTTTAGCTGACAATTTGGACCATTTCAGTGGCTCATTACCCTTTTTAAAAACTTAGACGGCGTAGTAAACCCCTTCTTTAATATTGAAGTACCATTCTAATTAGACGAGTTACCTGACATCTGCCTCCTTAAGAGAATTTTTAGTGAAATTTAATTGCTTGAGGCGAATACCTGTATACATACATTCAGCCAACATTCCCATCTCTTTGCATTTCCTTAGTCGACACTCTTGGCACTTCCTTCGCATGTACATATCCATCACACAGTTGCCCCCATTTTTACACTTGTACACAGCGTTTTTGGTAATGCTTCTCCTGAAGAAACCTGTGGAAGAAACACAGAAAGGAGTAAAAATGCTCCTAACAATGTCTACTCAGAAAAATACATTAGCATTGCCATGCCCAGGCGTTTTCTCATGAGCCCCTGGAGACCACCCAGGCAACCCATGAGCAGACTGTTGACAAAGGTACTGCATCATCCAGGAAGCTGCTGTTTTTCATTTCTCTCTCCAAGATAAAGACACGGTTGAATTGCAGCCTCTCTTAAGAAAAACCTTAGTTTTTAAGATAGAGTACTTTCATTATAACTTCACTGGGGGACAATTAGGTGCCGGTGTGCTCTAGCTGCTGGTGGCACAAAGGTGGACAAGTCACCCCTGCCCTCTTAGAGTCCACAGGCTGGTTAAGGGCAAAGCCATGCAAACAAGTGAAATGAGGCATTCCTGGGCTGTGCTGGGGCAGAGGAGGCAGGGGGATTGCGGGAAGAGGTTGGACTTGGAAGTGAGTGTTGAGCTAAGTCTTGGAAGATGAATGGCTGCTTACTGGGAGAGGTCACATTCAAGGTTTCAATTCAGTACTTAATATGCCCTGCTCGGTATAATAATAAAAATGCCAAACCTGAGTCAGTAGCAAACATCTCTCCTAGAAGGTGTAGCTGTTGCCTGCTACACTTAAGATGTCTAGAGTCCGGCAGGGAATGGGGGGCTGCCTCCCTTTCTGCTTCTTGCTCCACTTCCCATTTCTACTCTGTCTCCTCCATCTGGCCAACCTGGCACTTTCAGAGTCAAGGTGGAGGGGCAACTAAGGTGAGGATGGGGGGAGGGGAGGGGCGAAGTGACCAGAAAGTGCTTACTTGTCTGCATTGTTAGATGCTGGCTTATACCCAGCAGGCTTCTGAAACTGACTTCGTTTCTGGGGTTGGGTTCTTTAGACAACCCCTCCCAGTATCAGGATACTTTCCTGGGCAATTCCTTGATGAGGGCAAATACATCTCTATTCTAGCCCATGGCCCATATCTCCTTCAGCCTCTAGGAATTCGGCAATTCACCTCCATCCTCTTGACGCCTAAATTCCTCCAGTGGCCCTCTTACCCGGATTTGAGATAGCCCTGCGCTGGCTTTCTCTGGTACAACGAGCTCCTCGGGGCAGAGACATCTCTCCCACTTCTCCATAAGCAGTCAGCCACCCTTACTCCTGCTCTTACAGCTTCTCAGGTGAAATTCAGATGCCAGTCTCCAGGCTCCCTCAGCTCCAGGGCGTATGTATCTATCTCTCCAGTGATCCCATTGAAGACCTTTTCACTGGGCCTCAGGCAGCAGGGCCCCCTTAGTGTGTAGATTTTACCTGGGGAAGGGGAAACACCTTTCCTAATTCTCACAAAAGGGCCTTCAGTCCCAGTGCTGGCCCCCCGTGGTGCACACTCGCATCCCACACTCACCCCTTTGCAGTGGGGATGTAGGATTCACAGCACACTAGTCACATGTTCCAAAATCTTTGGAGCAAAATTGCTGTATAATTTCTAACTCCTGCCCACCTAATGCCCTCAAAGTATGATAAGTGAGGCAATTAATTAGTTCTTGACTACCCCTGCAAGATGGGCTCACTTTGAAATGCAGCATCTCTTGTCTTCCCACCTCTGCCAAAATTAAGAATGCAAGAATCCTTCCTATGTTAATAGCCTGTTGGAATAATATTTAACATTTATTAAGCACTCACTAGTGGTTGTTCTAACCGCTGTATCTGCATTTACTTATTTAATCCTCCTATCGACTTTAGGATGAAGATAATATTCTATGTCCCCATATTGCAGATGAAGAAAGAAAGGCACAGAGAGGTTAAGACTGCTGAGCAGGGTCACAGTTAATAAGTGGACTAGGATTCAAACCCAGGTGGTCCCCAAAGCGCATACTCTTAAGCAACATGTATACCATAATTGCCTTCCCAGGGTCACAAGAAAGTAACTTAATGATAAGTACCTCCTATCTGAAAGCTGCATTCTCTGACCTGGGTGATACCAAGGTGAGTAAAACCTTCCTTGTCCTCACAGCTTCCCTCTTAGTGGGAACGCAGAAATAAATGTGCAGCATAATACAAGATAGACCAATAGGATAGCTAATTAAGTAATAAATCATTAGAATGCAGATAAACTGTGATCATGTCAGGACCCCACTATATACATATGAAGGATTAATCAAATTTAGGGTGGGGGAAAGGCAGCAATTCCATCACAGACACAGAGATATGCATATTGGTTATGACAATCTTTCTAGCAGAAGGCAGTAAAAGATTATTTTAGTAAACTGAGTATAATAGGACAATTTCCCAACACTTAGAGAAGTTGAGTGTCTCGAGGAGAAGGAATTACATGGGCTGGAAATCACCCTGCTTAATTCCAAGTAAGGGGGATCCAAGAAGACTTCATGAGGGAAGTAGAATTTGAGCTGAATCTGAGAGGATGAGTATGATTCTGAAGTATGGCCTATGAGGAAGGCAGGGCATTCTGGGACATAAGCAAAGGCAGGGAGATACGGTGATTCCCAGGTAGGGTGGATAACCCAACCCGATGGGAGGTTGGAGTATTGGGCTGAACTAGTGGGAGATGGAAAAGGGCGTGTAGTGGGACAGAATATGGTTAAGTGCCCTTGAATGCCAAGCAAAGGAGTTGAGTCTTTGTAGAGAGAGAAGCCATTGAAGAGTTTTAGGCTCTGGCAGTGCAGGGTATGACCCAATCTGCATGTGGGGAAGAACCCTTGGTGCAAGGTGAAGAGAAGCGAAACAGGGAGAACTACAGATGGAGGCAGGAGACTGTTACCAGTCAAGAGATGATTGATGCCCGGACTTGATGTGAGGTGATGAGAACAGGGAGGGGGAAGCAGAGGAACTGGAAGGACTTGGTTGGTCTCCAACCACATATGAAAGCATAGGCTGAAGGAAAATGTCGAGATGTCAAGGTTCGAAAAGGGACAGACTTGTTTGTGAGTGTGTCAGTAGGTGTAACTTGCAATAGGAAAGATCTTACCATTTTCCTAAATGTTAACTTTAACCACAGAATGTCTAAAAAAAGACTGTGCTTCAGAAAAAAGTTGGTACTGGGAGTGCAAATACCAAAGTATGCATTTTAAAGAGACTATAGGCAAAAAGACATTTTTTTCCAGGTACCAAATCATTGAGCTCAATGACCACTTTAGCCTTCCTGAGCCAAGCTCTCTACTAATCTTCAGCCCTTACCCCACCCCCCAAACTATTCCCTTTAAAACCATCATCAGATACTGATAGCTCAGTAGTTAACAGAAATAAAAACTTTTTTTTCCAAGATGAGTCAAAGGATCGGTGTATAGGAAAATTCTGCAGGTTCTTTTTTACTCTGGTATTAACTGAGAAAGAAATCATTATCATCTCAATAGCTGAATTAATTAGTTTTCACTCTGAGATGGCAACACAATATTATCATTAGATCACTTAAATCTGGGCACATATACTGCATTTCTACTTATGCAAATCTATCCATATGCACACCTGTGCCCCTATCTTGTGCATATTCAACAATGCCCATATTAGAAAAGTCATTTGAAAATGAATGGAAAGGAAATTCACTGAGGCTGCCTGGTAACAAAAGATGAGTAGACAGGGCTGGAATGTATGGCACTAGGGGATTCCTGGTGGCATGAAAACAGCTACTGGATAGAAAAATGGATCCCTCAATGCAGAATATTGTACATCTTGCTTTTCTGCTTCTTTGGACCCATGAAACCCATGTACCATATCTACTGTCAACTCGTACACATATATGTACATGTGCACACACAAACACAGATGCACATGCTTACACCAACTCTAGTAACTGACAGTAGGCTATTCATTACTTTCAAATCAATAAAATGTTAGTTGTTTGAAACTTTAAGTGTCTCTATGCTTTTTAAAGAGCAACACACACATAAAGCTGAGCAACTAACAATCTTTGCATCCAATGTGGCCCAAATAGAGTTAGCCTTTAGGTCTGTCTCAGCATACCTTAGAATAAAAAGGACTCCTCTACCCACTTGAATTTTGTATCAGACACTGTTCTAAACACTTTGCATATGGCAATTCATTTAATATTCATAATCTTGTGAGGTAGAATCTATTCTTATCTCCCTCTTACAGATAAGGAGACAGAGCTACACAGAGATGATGTAATTTGCTCAGGACCCTGAGCTGTAAATGACAGCTCAGATCTGAACCTCAGTAGACTAGGTTTCAAACTGCATTAAACTGTCCTTCTAGTAGGAGCATACGTTCCTAAAAAAGTCTGTAGACATTAATCTTCCCAAATCCCAAACAGCATGTCAAATGCTCCATAGTTTCTTCTCTGACCCCAAAACTTCTTTAGAAAAATCCTACTCTTCCTCCCCTTCCCCAGCTGTCTTTTCCACCTCTGTCTCTCTGTTAGGAAGCTGCAAAGAGGCACAACCTAGAGAGTAGGACTGCCAACACTTACGAAAGCTAGCTTAGGTCTCCATCACATAATTTCTTAACCTAGGATCTCAGCCTTCCTCCTTGAGCTGCTTGCTGAAATTTTTAGAACCTGAGAATAGACTCCTGGTCATCTAGCAAGAGCTGTTTCAGATGATTGTTTCTGAAGGACAAAACCCTCAAACTTTTGAGATATAGTTGATGAAAATTATGGTAGACTATGTCATTCCTGCTAGTCATTGACTTTAAGGATTTTCCCCCTTACTATCTTAGAGAGCCACCAGAAAAATGTCTGCCTGACTTTTCCAACACTTACTTTTGCCATCTATAATTTTTATTGATTTTTTTCTTAAGTAGTTTTAAAAACACTGACTATGTAAAAATCAAATAGAATTTTAGTGTGTGTTTGAGCCAGTGCATGCACCTCAGCCCTGATCCATAAGCAAATGTCGCATTGAAAACATTGTTTTATACACTAGATTACTTCCAATAATTCTGTATTTTTTCTAAAACTTCAGAACTAACTCGAACGCTGTAAAAGTATCTGCTCAAGGACAATAGGTCACCCATTTACTCATTAAATGCCTTTTAAGAATTCTACTGTTCTCTCACTGGTAGGTGCAGATTCTCCTGGCCCAGAGAAGAATGTGAGTGACACGACCTATTTGGAAATGGGACCATTTGAGATTTCCAGTCAGACGCAGATCAGATTTGTTAGTTGAGTTCTGAAGTTTGAACTGAAATTCATTCAGATATTAAGGGGGAAAGAAAGCTCTTGATTTAATCTAGTGCTGAGCAAATGGCAGTCCTTGTCACTCTGCCTTATGTTTGTGTTCCTCAGTTACTTTTTTTAAAAGAATCAAAATTTCTCTCATTGGTGCCATAAATGTCTCCAGGAAATACAATATTCTGAAAAATTAAAATATTTCTAACAAAAACAGATATAGAGACCAATGAAATCAGGAAGTTTAACTATGATCTTTGTTTTATTTTTAAGTTTTTAAACATATTTTGTGTGTGTGTGCAAGTACCACAGTTCTGACAGATCTGCAGTGAAGTCCTAAAGCAAGAGAGCTACCAGGATCTTTACATATAAAACTCTAATTTAATCCTCACAATGACCCTGTGGAAGACATATTATCTCTACTTTGCAGATTGGGGGCTTCAAGAAGTTAAATATGTTGCAAATTAAGGACTGGCTAGCTAGATATCCACTGTGCCTCCCTCTACCCTGGTGTGCCCTCTACTGTAAAGGCAGGAAAGTTGAACCCAATCTTTCCCAGACTCCCTTGCAGCTAACATTGTGGGTATGAGTTAGCTCTTGCCACACAGATGCCCTTGTGGGACACTTGGAAAGTGGAAGTGAAGCAAGAGCTGTGGCTCTGCTGCTCCTGTTGCTGCTGCTGGCAGTAGGATTGTGCAGTTTTGCTGTGGCCACATCTGGTTGCCTGTTGCTAGTTCTGAGGGCATCGGGAAACAAGAAACAAGGTATTCATTGCATGTATTTACAGATATAGCAGGCAAGCCATGCATGTGGAGCCAGTAATTGTGGTGAAGACAGCTTCCTGATCCCTAGATGACAGCCTAGGTGGCACTTCCTGGAGGCAACAGTTCTTGTGTTAGCTTCTGGATTCCCTGTCTTCTTGAACAGCAACTGTTCCTGGCAGACCAGTCACAGTGTGGCTCTCAGCATCCTCCTGGAGACTCAGCCTAACCTGCTCCTCTGCCTGTCCAACTTCTCCTGTATTAAATCTTTTCTGCTTGACATTTTGGTTTCTGTTTTATTTTACCAAGCATTGACAGATATATAAAGTACCTTGACTACTCAGCCAGTAAGTACAGAGCCTAGATTCAACACATGCCTGTCTAACCCAAGTCCACACTCTCTTTGATGGAAAGGCATGGAGTGAAATTCATTTTGCATTTGGTAAGCACAGGTATCCAAAGTGTATAGAGAAGGGGGACCAAGTTAGTCAAGGTATTAGGCCTTGCTGGCATGGGGCACTGCTTTTATTCACTTGTATGTTGCCCTGTTCTGTGCTCCTCCCACTTATTCACTAAGCTAGGACAAATTCCATTTGTTTTCTCAAGAGAACATATACAAAGCACAAAGGAGCCAATTATCGGCTTTTCAGTCATCAAAGTCTAAGTTGCAAGATCCCAGACTAAATTTCCCCAAGTTGGGAGAGGCAGACAATCAAAGAGAAAATGAGAAGAGCTAAGACATGTTAAGTGTCTGAGAAGGTCCTGACTCCTGTCCCTCCCTGTTCCTCATCCCGCCCCCCCTCTCTAGTACTGAAGGATTACAGAAGCTCCCTGACATTCACACAGCAATTCTTGTGCCAAGTTCTAGGGAGAGCCTGGAGAGGCCCTCAGGGTTCCCTGCACTCAGAGCGGCAAAGGAGCAGATGAAATGGCTGTCTGGTTTCTCTGGGCGCCACGCATTTCAGTGTGCCACCAGGGCAGCATCAGGACCCCACCCCACCCCCAAGCTCCAAGGAAGGAGGTGGGCCAGATAGGAAGGAGGTGTGTGCCCAGGACCCCAGCATGTAGCCTCAGAGGACTTTCCCACTGGTAACTGAAGACCAGCTACAGCACAGTTCCAACCGATGCCTGACTGTTAACAGCATTGAGAACGAGAGCCCCACCCCCGGCGCCCAATCCCCCCAACAAGGGTGAGTGGAGGTTGTTTTGTGGGGAGGGGAGTAGAATAATTCAGAATTGAATGAAATAAAGTTTCCGCCAGGGCTTGAAGTTGAATTAAATCCAATTATACAAATAAGGTTATTTTCTTGCACGCAGGCCCTGAGTCTTGTTTGTCTCACCACACGGCTTTTGGTGATTCTGACACTGGCCCTCAAGAGTCACTGGTCTAAAACAAGGGTCAGCAGACTACAGCTAGGCCCCTGAGTCAAATTTGGCACGTTGCTAGTTTCGTGGGGTTTTTTCCCTGCCTGTTTTGGGGGATAACTAAAGTCACAGCCATACCCCTTTTTTGCATGGCTGCGTTTGCATAGTTGCGAATTGCAACAGAGACTGCTGTGGATTAAAGCCTAAAATCTCCACTGTCTGTCTCCTCACAGAAAACAGTTCCCAGCCCTGGTATAGAACACGGGCTCTACCTGGCCCCAACTCATCTCCTTCCTTGCACTCTGGTCCTTTTGCTGTCACCATGGGGGCAAAGTCTCAAATCAAAATCAGTGAAAACGTTCTGCCTTTCTCTGCTCTGAAACGTATATCTACTTCCAGACCAGCTTTTCCTTCCTACACTACCGGGAGCAGTGGTTCTCTTCTGACCACTTTTCTGTCCCCTCGTCTCCTGTGACTGTGTACCTCCCTGGTAGCTTTCTATTTCCTACCTCTATTCTAGATCCCTTATGGACTACTCTTCCCCAGCCTGCTTTTAATCTTGGTGTTTCTTAGGGTTGTCCTCGGCACACTGGTCTTATTCCGAGAGAGTGTCACCCTGCCACACCCCTGAATTCTTCTCAGGAGGACCAGGTGTCACTACAGCCTTCACCTGTAAGGGGGCACACCGGCCCAAGTTTCTGACTTTAGGGGGTTATTGCCTTGGCTTGGACAATACTGATACCTTAACATCCAAATAAGTACTTGATTTTCTTCCTTTGGCCACCAAGTTAGTCAATATAAGCCTGAAACAAATAACTTAAAGAGGAGAATCATCACTCAGTGGGCAAACAATAAAAGGCACCGTAACCTAGTGGTCAATAGTAGAGGCTCTGAAGTTAGGTTTACAAGCTGTCGATTTGAAGCTCCACCCCTTAGTAGCTGGGAAACCTTGGATAAGCTGATTAAGCTCATGTGCATCACTTTCTTCACCTATAAAATCGGGATAAGGTACGAGACTTAATAAGTTCACTACTGACGTATAGTGAATACATCACATAAGCTCTTAGCAAATCTCAGCTTCTTTTTGAAATGATACGCTAGCCTTCACCTGTAAAATAGGCACAGTAATACCTACTTTCCACAGTTGCTGTAAAGACCTGAGAAGATGTCTGTAGTATTGGCATATATATCACTGGCACCGAAATTTGTGGGTTCGACGTATTTATAATGGGATTTTTCTTTTGAATCAGATTTTCAGAACAAACTATGCATATTCTTTTCTATTTCTTTCCAAGAACAAAATGTGACTTCAATTAGATGACGTGTTTCTAGCCCAGGTGCCTAGTCTACATTTTGATCTGTTGAATTTTCCTTTTGATGACCTAATGGAGAGCAGCATCCCCACCCTTGAGAGTTTCACAATCACAACACACAACCACGCCGCTTGACCAGATGGGTCACCTCAGGTGACTTTTCCATATGACTTATATCAGTAGTTCTCAAGCTTTAGCAGGGAGAGCTTGTTAAATCACAGAGTCTTGGGCCCTATTCCCAGAAATGCTGATTCAGAAGGTCTGGGGCAGGGCACTCAAATTCACATTTCCCACAACATCCCAAGTGATGGGACTACACTTTGAGTAGCACTGGTCTACACAGACAAGTTGGAGAACTTTTGGACATGAATGAATATCAAATAGAATATTCCTTGCCCAAAAACTGATCATGAGTTGCACATCAATGTTTATCAGGATAAGCAGAAAATAGTCACACTGCTGCTATACTCTATGTTGATACATTCTAAGACCACAACAATAACAACAGATATTTATTATTTTTCCCTTTCTATCACCATATATTTGACATCCCCTCCCCCTTCTCCCACCTCCCTGAAAGACATTTGCTAAGTTTCAACTGTGTACCAGACTTCGAAGTCCTTCACACTGTTAAATTTAGTTTTAGATTTTGAATGTATGGATATCTCTAACAATCAATAATAGAATTCTCTGGGTCAACGCTATGACCATCTTACACCACCATTCAACCTAAATGTCCTCCTTTTTGTTTGTGTTCATGACCTCATTGACAGTAAGAGGTATGATTTATTTGTGAAGAGCTCTGAGAAATTGGCAAAGGTGAACTTCAGGTGCTTGGGGTGTACTCAGCTCAGGGATGGCCACACGGAGCTCCAGGAAAACCAATGTTCGGATGAACTAATTGTTTAAACAGAGCCAAGCAGTGTGGGACTGAGGCCTCCTATGACATGTGGTATAGGCTCACCAAATTCAAAAGAAACTGTAACATTTTGAGCAACAAACCATATAATCTAAACAGTCTGTTATTTTATAAATTTTATATTTTTCTTGCATTTAATTTTTGTAAATTTGTTTTTGTTCTTTTGTTGTATAGAAATCTTATAATAAAATAAAACAAAGGAATTTAATACAAATAAAATAAAGGAATTTAATAAAAACAATTTAAATGGACATTAGAAACATGGCTCATTTCAAGAAAGCTCTATACAATTAAAGTGTGAGAAACTCTATATTATAATAGTACTGGGGCTGGAATGGTCTATCTCAGTGGTTCTCAATGGGCAACTTTACTCCCTAGGGGACATTTAGCTATGTCTGCTGACATTTTCGGTTGTCACAGCTAGGGGTTTGCTACTGGCATCCAGTAAGTAGAAGGCAGGGATGCTCCTAAACGTCCCACAGTGGATATAAGATATACCCCCACAACAAAGAGTTATCTGGCCCAAAATATCAATAACATTGTGCTTCTGAAACCCTGGACTAACCTTCTCTGTCATCAACTCACAGCAAGAGGAGATGAACTATAGATATGTTTTGACTTATGAAATTTACACAGTAAGCCAGAAGACAAGTCAAACAGATATGAAATAATTAGAACATAATAAACTGTGGTACAATAGAATCAGGATTTGAAGAAGAACCTCAGAAGCCAAATAATACAATTTACCCTACAATGCAGAAATTTTCTGTATGAGGACTCAAGCCTGACCATCTAATCTCTTCAAATTCCTATAATGTCGAGGAGTTCATTATCACCTGAGGCAGAAAGCCAGTCTCATAGTTGAAAGTCTCCTTGTTAGTGTTAGAAAATCATTTCTTGAATTTCATGCCAAACATGCCATACTTCACCTTTTGGTCCTCATTTGCCCCCCAGAGTAGCAGACCCAGCCACTTTTTGAGTAGAGCTTACTACAAAGCTCTTTTTCTTTTAGGTAGGTCAGCAGTTGGTTATTCAAACCTGTAGAATTTTATTTTTGTTTTAATCCACCTTTCAGGCTGGTCATTTTGAAGTATTCTATATGTATTTTTACAAACCTGAGTTACATATACCAAGCACCAGCGATGCACATGGATTTTCATTATGTCATTCGAAAACATTTGTTCTGTAATAACTAGGTAGCAGGCACTGTGTTGGGTGTTATGAAGAGTAATAGAGCTGAAGAAGACATCATCTATGCCTTCAAAAAATTGGTAAGTTCTCTCTTATCTACAAAAACTTGACTTTCCACAAAAAGAATAAGGATATTTTAAAGGCCATAAATGAGATCTTTTAAATTTTTCTTTAATTTTTAAATTTGGGGCATAAAATTTTTTTAATCTAATGAAATTACACCAAGTGTTTAAGAGGCAACTGATATAGTTTTACACAATCTGATCATTTGAACTTTCAAAGGTCTGAAATGTCCTTGAGCCATTCGTATGTGATCATTTGTTTTTATGGCAATCATTGGCATCTGAGAACCTGAATTTGGCACAGCATTCAATAGGTTCTGCTCAAGGGCAGTTCTGATTGAACTTCCAATGTCGTAGAAGGTAGCAGAGTGACTAACTCTGTCAAGCATTCCATAAATATTTGCTTAATGAAGAAATTCAAAGATAAATAGGTTAACCTACTAGTCCACTCTGTCCTTTCCTCTGAAATTTTACAAACTTATCACCTATGCCTTCATTGGGAATTTTCCCAAAGCAATCACGTAGGACTTTATATTGAGTCATTTTCATATTTTATGTGTTATATTTTAGCCACTGTAAGTGAATTTCAATTCCATTGATTCCCCCACTGTATCTCTCACACATCTATGTCCCTGCTAAATTAAATGATGGTTAAATATAAGCTATTATTACTATTCTTTCTTTTCCTATTTTTCTTCTTCTTTCTTTCCCAATTAATTAATGTACATAAAAATGTATTTTAAAATATCTACAGAATAAAGTCTTATCCTTCTTGACCTTAATGTTAAAAGAGGTAAATCCAAGTTTCTCTTTCTTTAAAAAAAAAAACAACAAAAATAAATGAAATTCACAATCCTACATTCCTTTTAACTATGTGTAAGGTTGTCCATAGGAAAAAGATTACTTAGATCTAAACTAAATATTCTAACGGGCTATTTCTAGAGATCTATGATATCCCAACAAAGATGAGGAGATAGGAAGAGGCAGAAGCAGAGGAAGAGAAAAAGGGAAATTATTTGGGAAAAAAGAAGACTCCATTTTGAGAGATTTCAACAACCAATACAGTAAAGTCTGCAACAAGGAGGAAACTGCCAACCAAAAGATGCTTACTTACCTTTGCACCCCTCACAGGTCAACGCATTGTAATGGTATCCAGAGGCTCTGTCTCCACAAACAACACATAGCTCATCCCCTTTTATTCTCCCTGTGGATGCACCCACTCGGGCCTTCTTTGTGACGGGAATCTCTGTTACCTCAGTCTCTCCCTGGTAGAGGGTCTCAGCTGGCATTCGCCTGAGTTCATATAGTCCAGGGGAATACCACTCCTCAGGCTGCTGCGGGTAGAAACCCAGATTGGAATAATAGGACGATGAGGAAATCTGTGGTTGAACTTGGGGAAACTGAACATTGTTGTACTGTGAGTAAGGTTCCACTTCCAGATTCTGTCCCAGAGGACCTGCTGCTTGTTCTGTTAGGACACCTGAACAAAAGTGACAACGACAAAACTGGAATTAACGTCATCATTCTATCAATTACAGAGGCAACGTAGCATATGGTTAGAAAAGACTGAAATATCTAACTGTATAAAATTAGCAACTTTTGTTTTTACATCCTAAAAGCCAACATTAAGGATTAAATAACTAAATTTAAAGCTCAGAAAAGTATCTGCCATATGAAGGACAGAACAAATACCACACATCCTTAATAACTGAAGAGCTCTTGTAATTCAGTAAGAAAACATTCATCATGGATAAAACAAAAACAAACAAGAATGTTTTATTAAAAATAGGAAGAATGAAAAAGTATGTTTAAAAGAATTTAACATGGAAAACATTCTACATCCCATGCAAAAAAAAAAAAATGATAAAGGACACAAATGGAGTTTTTAGAAATGCAAACATAAGTGTGTTATAAATATACAAAAATGTGCTTATCCTTGCCAATAATTAAATTTAAATTTAAACTACAAAAGAAAACATCATCGTTTTCATCCTTAAATGTATAAAAATTTTTAAAAGTTTGACAATACACACTCTTGGGAAAGCAAAATTCTTGGAGGGCAATTTGTCACTAATGTTTCAGTGTTTAAAACTCAAATACTCCTTTAACCCAACATCCACTGCTAGAAAATTTATTTTAAAGATATGCTTGCATCTGTGTGAAAAAATATACATGTAAAAATGTTCATTTGCAGTGGTATTTGTAAGAGTCATATTTGAAAATGACTTAAATATCTATAGGAGTCTGATTTTTTAAATTATATTATACCCATACACTAAAATGCTAAGTAGATGTGAAATAATAATTTAAATCTATATGTGCGGACATGGAAAGGTTTCTACAATGTGTTGCCATTTTTAAAAATTAAGCTATAGAATAATCTATATATTTATGTATTAAAAACACTATGAGAGAGAGAATGAGAAAGGCAAGTTCTTGCACAATACAAAAGGAACTGATGATGGTGACTGTGGAACAAGAGATTGTTGCATCGTTTTCTGCAGCTTACAGTCTTTTCACTGTTTGCAATTTTTGCCACGTGTATTATTTTGATCATTCTAAAACAAAGGGGGAGCTTTGAAAAATTGTAGTGCCTGGAATTAGTCTACCCGGGTTTCAGTCCTAGCTCTCTTATTATCTGTGCATGTTGGTGAGTTGCTTAATATCTTTTTTTATTATTATTAAATTTATTGGGTGACATTTGTTAGTAAAATTATTAATATATAGGTTTCAAGTATACACTTCTTAATACATCTACTGATATGGCATTCAACACCCAACGTCAGTTCTTCCATCACCATTTTCTCTTCAGATTGTATAAATCTTTTGCCTTTTACTTAACATCTCAAAGTCTCAGTTTTGGCTTATAAAACAGGTATAATACCTACTTCATTAGTTTGATGTAAGGATTAAATGATATAATGCATGCAAAGTTCAAGTACTCTGCTAAATGTGTACATACATGAAGTGCTAGATAAATTAAAACAATAATAATTATTACTATTTTGATAGCAGCTATAATAATAATTATTATAAATATAATTATAAATATAATTCTAATAATTATTATTGTTATTACTATTTTGGTGGCAGCTAAAATTTATTATTATTTTGAAATGAGTGCCTTATCTGTGAAAACTTAGCTAATAGAAAACTAGCAGGTTGTGAAAATGCTTCTATTTCCTAGAAACATAAATGATAGTTCTTTAGAAAATAGCAATATTTAAATTACACAAAACTCTAAAAATTTCACCGACATAAATAAGATAGAGGACAGTATACAAATGTGTCTGATTCTTAGACCAATTTCAACTCCACCTTTATGAACAATGAGACTTGGACCAAATTACTTAAATTACTGATGACCCCAGGTTTTACAGCAACAAGCTTGAAATGAAAATATCTATATCAAGGGTTATGCTGAGGATTGAATGAGATAATATAGATCCACAGTTCTTCATGTGACACCTTTGGGGTCACTTGTGTTTTGAAATTCAGTCTTGTTTGGATTTTAGAACACAATACAGTGCTATTTGTCCCAGCATGATCTGGGAAAGAAGACAGAATCAAACAGCAATATTTCATACAGTGCAATGTACAAATATTCACAATAAGAGGAATAAATAAAAGCCACAAATATCCTCACATTCATTCAAGTCAGGTTTTGCCACCAAAAAAGTTTGTGTCTAACTTTTGAACAAATGCTTAGTTTTCAGAGTTTTTGGAATTTGGAATTGTTAACTTGGGGTTGTGGATCTATGAATCTAAACAATGCTCTTGTTAGTGCTCAAAAGACAATGGATACTATCATTGGTATTATTTTTAGAAAACCTTATTATCGAGTTCCTCCTAGTGCCAGGCACTTACATATTCCCACTCCCCCCGACAAAATCCTAGAGTATGTATCATCAGCACCCCCACTTACAGTGAGTAGTGGGAGGCACAGAGAGGTTAGGTAACTCTACACTCCTTCCTGCCTAAGTGGCTGAGATTTGGACTTTGGGAGTCTGACTCCAAAGCCCTTGTGCTGAGAGGTTCCTCTCCAGGATAATTTCAGATGTGCGCTGCTTTGAAGCAGGATAGTAAAGCCCTTCTCTTCCTCGCTCTGTACTTGAGTTCCGTAGTCCCTTCAGTGCCTCCACCCGGAGGTGACCTACGACTAGACCCGCAGGGCTCCGCATGATCCTTCCCTTTCTGCCTTTCCCAGCCAGTCCCTGTGTTCTGACTTCTTTATCCCTTGCATGAGCCTGGCTGCTTCCACACTCAGGACCTTCCCCAACATGCTGCTTCCTAAGCCTGGGACTTGCCTCTACATAGCTGTCCCCTCTCATGATGATCTGCTTATTTCTAAATTTTTAAGTACAATTTCTCTTGGGAAATCTTCCCTGACTCTCAAGACCCTGGGAGTCCTGGCTCTGAATCTAGTTACTAATATATGCTACTTACTGCCGTCCCTGGGCCCACCTTTGCTCATCTGTAAAGAGAAGACTCCGTACTGGATGAGCTTATAGTTCTTTATATTTAAAATGTCTGCAAATATATGACCACTAAGTCTATAGGCATTGAAAGTCAGGGCGTTTTGATAATGGCAAAATGGATTATATGCATATTTAATGTTTATTGGAAAGAATGCTTTCTGCAATGACCCAGGAAATGATTGACAGAATACCAAGTATCTAATATCTGTGCAAATATCAATTTCCTCTCTTTCATGCTCAACTTATCTATATAAAACCAGCATTGAATGAGAATATCTGGCAGACAAAAAGATTTATCTAATGACCACAAAAGTGAAAGAATATAAAAATAGGAAATTATTACAGAAAAAAGGTATAAGTACAATCCTGATCTACTTAATAACTAAGTATGACTAAAATTTCTGGAGTAAATAGGATTGAAAAGAACTAACAACATTAGTTTCACTAGCATTTATACCTATATTTTATCTGCCAACCCATCTAACTCTCCATGCCCACCCCCCATGCCCATTTCCTCTCTGCCTACAGGTCCAATTAACTTAAGCAACTCGCCTGAGGTCAGTCAATGAATGACAGAATCTGGATTCCATAGAATCCAAGGAAATGTGGGATTTTTTTCTCCTCGCATGACAATTCTAAGATCTCTGAGCATTATTTCAACAAAACAAATCTTTTAATAATCAAGGGACACAATGGAGTCAGAATCATAGTATCAATAACAAACCCTTCTCTGGAATCATCTCAGTTAAAATGGAAAGCTTTCACGAAGACATCAATTCTATTACATGAAAATAACAAAACATGGTAAAACTACGCACTCAGCACACAACCTAATTAAATAATGCCTCTATTTCCAAAGCTCATCCACTTCTAGTATTTCTGTGTCCCCACTGAATCTCTACACAGTAGAGACAATAAATATACAGGGAACTTACAATGTAAAACACCAGAATGGCCAACATATTCCAAAATGGTGGGACTAGAGCACTTCCACTGTGAACTGACTATGAGACCTTGAGCAACTGTCTAACATTTTTCTGTTTCAATTTCCTCTATAAAATGGGATTATTAACACCCAGACTTGCTACCTCAGTATAAAATACAATCATTGAGAAAAAGTTTTGATACATTGAGTGCTATAAAAAGACATGATTGTTTCCTAAAGAACCTAGCAGAATCCTGATTCTAATGACAGTTAATGGATAATTTGTAACTATACCTACCAGCCTGGTTTGATGACATACATTATAGAATACTTTTCACTTATATACATATTGAATACTTACTATTTGCCAGACACTATGCTGGGCTCTGCAGATAAAATAGTGAATAAGACAAATAGTAAACAGAAAAGGCCACAGCCTTTCTCTGGTGTGTAAGGCACGGGTAGGAGGGCATGTCAAAGGCTGCGATAAAACCAAGTAAACAAATACAGACTTTTGTGATAGAGCATTTTGTTATGAGAGAGTAAGATGTGGAGGGGGCACAGGTACGTCAACTTTAGTGTGTGCTTTCTGAAAAAGTAAATTTATTTCTACTTTAATATAATTTAAAGGGAAATACTTCAATATATTTTAAAGAAAATATATACATATAAATTTGAATTTGTGAGTGCTTTTTTGGATTCAGTCTATCAAGGACCAAAAGAATTTGGATTCCTTTATGACAGGAAATTCTCCCGGAGAGTTTCGGGAAGAGTTCTTCAATGGGAACACTTGAATGGAATGCCGGGGGAGTCTGAGATCCCCAGCACAGGAAAGCAAAGTCTTCTGGGTAGAGAGTCTCTAGCATTGAACAGTTTCTGTGAAAGAGTACCATTGAAGGGAACTTTCAGAGATGGTGGAAGTTTCTAGACCTACCAACATATTAGCCACTAACCCTACGACACATTGAGCATATGAAACATGGCTACTGATAATAAAGCAATACAATTTTATTTCATTTCACTTTAAATAATTAACATTTTAAATTAAATAGCCACCTTTGGCTAATGATGACCATATGAGACAGGTCAGCGCTAAGGCGTTTGTGTACCCGAATGGGAGAATCAGGTCCGTGTCATAACAATGGCCCTTTCCCATGATCTCACAGTTTCTAATGAGCCCTGTAAAGGGTCCAGGTTTTATCCAGTTTTTCATCCCTGGCACAGGGCCGACCATAGTAAATATTTCATGGACGTGTGTTGAAATGTTCATGAATGGGAAAATTGCCTTCTCTGTCTTCCTTGATTTCCTAATTCACGGTTTCTGGGCAAATAATACAGCTTCATGCGTGAGGTGGTTTGCGGCTCCTGGTGCCAGGCTTTGTGATGTGGGGACTGCTCCTCGGTATGTGAGCTGACCGCCAGTGCTGTGAGGCCGCTCTCGGCTCCCCTGGGCTGAAGGGGCCTCTCTGGCCCTCTGTACACGCCTCTACTACAGCACCTAGCAGCACATAGCAAGCATTTTTGTTTGTTCACAGGCTTATCTTCCACATTAAAGTTGAGGTTACAAGGACCCTACTTCATGGACATATCTGGATTTAGTCACCTACAACTTGTAAGATGTGTGACCTTGGGAAGAACATTGAACTTCTTTAAGCTTTGCTTCCTTCCTCTATAAAGCTAGAATAATATAGTACCTAGGTGAGAGGTGGTAGTGAAGACAAACTAAGACAAAAAATGTGAAGTGTATAGCACCTGACACAGCATCAATGCTCAACATATTTTTGTTGTTGTGGTTATTCTGTGATTCTTTGCAGAATTATATTATATTATATTAATTTTATTATATTCCCTTGATTTTCATTCGTAGCATGTTACACAAAGCCTGACAGTTTTTAATGTTTAATAAATGCTAAATTGAAATTATGGAAAATTTGCTTCCCCAGACTTCCAACTAATTTCCATTTCTAAATACAGTGTCAGTTGTTTTTGAACATTACATTTAAATAAACTAGTGTGCTGCCAAACCTGTGATCAAAAATACGTTCAAAATTGTAATTCAGAAAGAATGATTAGTTTCTCTTTTAGCTGGAATTTTAAAAGGTAGGTAAGATGCTGTTTTGAGAAAAATATTAAAACGGGTAATATATTATACTTTCTTAATTACAATGTATGTTTTCATTATAATTTATGTTTTACCTCAAAGAAAACAAATAGCTTAGGCCTAAAGCTGAACTCCTTACTTGTTTGATTTTTCATAGACTTAAATCTGCTGTGAACCTAGTTCAGGAAAAAAGTGTTTCTCAACCTCTTGTAATTTTCCTCACCATAACCAACAGTTTGAAATACATCTCATATATCATGGCCCGTGTATACATGTATATATGTGTAATTTAAACAACATTTCTGTGGAATGACACTTCTCTTTACTTCATGAGGTACACACTGACATTTCTATTCTACGCTACTCCTAGTCTACTCCTCTTTTCTTCTCTTCTATCCCATTCCATCCCATTCCATTCCATTCCATCCCATTCCATCCCATTCCATTCCATTCCATCCCATTCCATTCCATTCCATTCTATTCTTTATCACAAGCCACAAAATAGATTTCATGGCCCACGAGGATCCAAGACTTGCCATTTTAAAAATACTGCATTAAATAATGTACTTTAAAATGTTAATTTCAAGTGTCCACAGGCATTAATGTTACAACTACCCAGAGTTTCACTTGAAAGAATGGTGCTGATTTTACAAAATATCCAATGAAGAATTTTAGGGACAAGATACTTAGATTTAATTTCAAAGAGATGCCTACCTACCTAGAACTCCATAAAAATCACACCGCCCATGTCTCATGCCGGTCTTCTGGCTGGTTCTCACTGAGCCATCTTTGATAGAGCTCTGTTACTGTCATCTCAAATCAAAGTTCCCATTTCCTGAGCGCAGTTGCGGGAGCTCAGCCAGAGCCCCTGTGAACAGTGTCTTACCTTTGACAGGCTTCAAGCTCATCATTTCCAGGACAAATGCTGACGATGGACAGCTGTGGCAAGGACTAATCTGGACTGGATTTTCTAAGCCCTGAAACTGCATTACCATTCTTAGCTTATTCACAGTGACTGAAAATGAGACTAGGTAAGGAGTGACAGAGGCCAGAGGTTGTGTGGCTTACTGATTAACTTCATTACAGAGCAGAATATTTGCAAATGTTCATGAGAAAAGTCCTCGATGCCAAATTGCCTAGTAAGCTGGACACCAGACTCTTAGATAAACATTTTGGGGGAGCACTTTCCACCGTAAGAAATTGTGGAGGGTAGATCTCTGTTCGGTGGCTCTAAAAGTAGATTCGGGGGTCAAGTGCCATGCTCTAGGTCCTGACATTTGTTCCTATCAGAAGGTGACAGAATGGTGTAGTTTTGCAATGTTAGGAAGCACTCAAGTATGATGCTTAAAAGTGTGAGGCCAATTGATCTGGGTTTATATCCAGTGTTACGGGTGGAACTGCACGTCCCCCCCACCCCCGAAAATTAGTACATTGAAGTTCTAAGCCAGCATGCGATATTATTTGGAGATAGAGTCTTCATAGAAGTAACCAAGTTAAAATGAGGTCATTAGGTTGGTTCCTAATCCCATATGACCAATGTCCTCTTCAAAGTGGGCAATCTGGTCACAGGGACAGGCACACATAGAGAGAAGACAATGTGAAGAGACACAGGGTGAAGCCGATGCTTTCCACGGCTCTCCAAGGCCAGGAATAGATCCTTCCCTCAGCACCTTCAGAAGAAGCCACCCCTGCCAACACCTTGAGTTTGGACCTTGCACCTCCAGTATAGTGAAACAATGAACCTCTACTGTTTAACCCTACAGACCTGAGGCCCTGAACCTAACTGGCCCCTATACCTGGGCTCCTGAGCATTAAAGAGAAAAAACCAACATGATATAGAAAAATGTTAGTTCCATGCAAACAAGTGGTTAGAATAAGATGGAACTTGGAGTCATGTTTTTCACGTACCAGGCACAGTACCGAACATTAGGTACCGCGGTCTAGCAGCAGGTTCGGAAATGACCGAACAATCGGTCCGGCGGGCTGGGAGGGCTAAGCCACTCAGTCCATGGTACTTGGGCACAGCAGCCTTAGCAAACTAGCACGTCCAGGCTCCCTTGGCACTCACTAGCTTTGTGGACCATGGACAAATTCTTGAACCATTTTCAGCCTCAATTTCCTCATCTGTCCAATGGGACTGATAATCACACAACCTCACAGAATTATTATGAGGATTAAATGAAATAATTATTATAACATGTTTGGCACAGCGGGTAGTGACCCACCAGCATAAAATTGATGTTATGATTATTCAGCTGTGGACTCATGGTGTAGGGTGCCTTGCTTATTGAGTAGGAATAATTCCTGCAGCATTACTTGTGGCTATCAAGCTTGCAACCATCGATTATGTTTTTTGGAAGCCAGGGCTTTATATTAGGACTCAGGAGGTCCAGGGTTGAGTCAGGCATAACACAACCAGAGGCACTCTGTAGGCCAGTCTCTCAGCTCCTGTGGGCCCTGGAACAACAGATGGCAAAACACATAATTCCTGCCCTAGTTCCCTCAGAGACCTGTTGTGGAGATAAAATGACATTATAAATATGGAAGCAGTTTGAAAAGGTAAATGTGATCTCTATAAACATAATAATCACTGCTGAGATGTTTCTGCAGCCTTTACACGTTTACACAGTGGTCCCACATGCATTATTTCATCTGGTCCTTCCTTGTACTTTCTAAGGACAGTAGTTTTTATGATGCCCACTGTCTTCTACCCTATTTTACAGACTCAGAAAAGCAACCTGGTGAAGTTGCGTGATTTGTCTACAGTCACCCAGTTATTACGGGACAAAGCCAGGACTTTAACCAAGGTCTTCTGACTCAGAACCCTGTGGCTGCAAAACTAAAGCACACCTGTCCTAATTGCCAAGAAAAAAGAAAAGAGGGATGGTCTGTGGGTGTACTTCCGTGTGGATTGCTCAGTCCAGGTTACTATTTGCAAGGCTGTTCTTAATCCTCAGTTTACTTCTGACCTCATTCCCCTCTCCCAGCAAGCCAAGCCCTATCGTTGCCAGGAGAGGGTCTTAGGTGCGAGAGCTTCCCACAGGACATGAACCAGGACAAACTAGCACGGGGTTTCTATTTTAAGAATTGTCTGCGGAGTTGTTCGCTGGTCCAACAAAGGGGCTTGTCTGTTGCCCTCAGAAACTTCTATACGAAAAAGGAAATGAGCAGGATAATTGAGCTCATCGAAGAAAGCCCCATTGCTGAGTGAAATCACACAAGTTGTTCTCGTAACAAGATGGATCCCTTTGCTTCTTTCTCTCAGTGATGAACAACTGCCTCAGGTTATATTTTCTTTCCCCTAAAAATGCATTATCCCACCTGCGGGTCTGTGCTATCTGAAACAGTACCTGCTAGCTATATATGGCTATTTAGACTTAATTTAACTTAAATTAAATTACAAGCAGTTCTTCAGTTACACTACTCAAATTTTAATGTGAATAGTGGCTACTGCATTAATCAAAGTAAATCTAAAACATTTTCATTGTCACAGAAAATTCTGTTGGGTAGCAGTTAGAGGTGGTACTTGTGAGCAATGTGAGTGATACAGCAATCGTGGCAATTGGGGGAAAGGGAAGTCCCAGAGAACTATCCCTGAGATAAGACTTGGCCAACAGATGTGGTGTGATACAATCTCATTGGAAAGAGTTTCTCCACTGAGGTAAACAGGGGTATTCTCTTGGCTTGGATCTGTAATCACTCAATTCTGATTCCTTATCCTGATTATATTTTGGTTGCCCACTTGCTAGTATTATAGAAACTTAAGCAGATTATTTAACATCTTTAAATCTCCATTTGCTCACCAGTACAAGGGAAATAGTAACGTTATCTACTTAGAGGAGTGTTGTGAATATTACTATTCACAGCAACTGTCACAGTCATTAGAGTACCTACGATGTGCCAGCCGTTCTGCTGAGAACTTTATTAAATATGGCAAGTAACTGGCACTTGGTTAAGGACTTTGCCTAACACCACATACCAGTAAGTGACAGAGATGGGAGCAAATGCAGAAAGTCTGTGTGCTAATAAATCTAAAATGGACTTAGCATGACACCTGAAATGTAGAAAGCATTCAAGAAATGGTGGCTGCTGTCACCGACATATTCTTTTTGCCATTGTAAATGTACACATTTTCCATCTGATTTCACAGTCCAGCTCTCGTGGCCTGGTGATTCTGAGAGTCCCTGAGATCTGTTTCTTAGCCTGCAAGGTTGAGAGCCAGGCCCTGGACAGCAAAGGACTCACCCGCCAGCTGGCCAACTTGTCTGTAATTCTTTGTCCAACTGCATGCCTTTTTCAAACTATGCATTTCCTATTTTTAAAAAGCACTCATCTATTTTATAATAAGGAGAGGCTCTTTGGATATTTCTTTCCTTTCTTCCATTGTTAAAGCCATTAACAACAGTACCAGATCTGAGATTCCTGGGAGAACAGAATCCGAAGCTATGAATTAACCCAAATATTAGAGACTGCTTAAATTCGTGGCAGAGATGTGGATGAGAAACAATAGTGAGAAAGAGTTTGAATCACGCGAAAACAAAGCTCCATTCTGTCCCAGCCAATGGCATCTTCCCATCTTCTGGAAACCTGCAGCTTTGATTCACCCATCAACGCAGAACTACATTCATTTGAGTTAAACTCGGTGAGATGGAAACATGCCTGAAATCAAACGTCAGACATCTTCCACAAAACTGCGTCTGAAGACCTCTAATTGTATTTTAAAACATCTGGCTGATGCTGTCACACTGAAAAGATTCTTTTAATTTGAGTGAAAGACACAGACAAGAACTAGTTTCCCATAAAAATGAAGCTACCCAGAGCAAACAGGCATCATGAGCTGCCAGAAGCATAAAGTAATGAAGAGAAATGGCATCGGAGTGAACAGGATTGCATGGGCGATGCCTCCCGCCACTTGTTGGGCCTCCTTTACAATGGGCCTTTAGGAAGACAGACACAACAATAAAAGTATTATAAAACCGTGGATTTAATAGCTCCTGTTAGCAACGCCACGATGCCCACATGAGACAGAACATGTGTTTCCTTCCTCAGGGCACCCAGAAATTAATTTCCATACTGTTGCTTTTCGTTGGCTCCTTGAAAATTCTTTGCACTCAACAATGTTAAGATAAATAGAACTTCCTCCCTTTAATGAGCTGAGCGGTGTTTATCATTTCAACAATGTATGTCGTAACCATTGCATATCAAGCCCTGGACTAACTGCATTGTTTTACGATACCTGGAAGTTTGCAGAACACTTCCCACACGGCCGCTCAGTCCCCCCAAAAAGCAGTGAGGTGAAGGTCATGACCACCCCCATTTTATAGGGCAGAAAACTGAAGTTCAGAGAGTCTCAGGTGCCTCTGAGACTTTAGTTCTTTCAGTTTTATTGCTTTTTCTCACTCACACTCAGTGAACTTCTCCCAGAGTCACTAAGCTAAGTGAACAGGACGCAGTGCACTGGGAGCATTAGGTGGGGCACGGAAGACTACACTATACCTTCCATTGCATATTCCCTACTACTATTAGAATGCTTAACTGTTTATGTGGTCTGAAATCCTGTGATTTCTTGTTTATTTCTTAAACCACAATTTGAAAAAGGAATACATAGATTTTAACTAACATGCCACCTCCTACTTTATTCACTATGTCAAACCATGGGACGCTGTGGACTTTGTCATTATTACTTTTTATTATGCACTAATTATGTAAAGATCCTGCCTTCTACATTCATCAGAGGAGCCTTTCTTAATCCACTAAATTAATCTTTGACCAAGTTTCCTGGCTTGTAGGCTCTCCCAAAGGAAAGGAGACGTTTCCCTGTGTCAGGTCACCATGTTCTTCCATCCTGAGTCCTGTGTGTGGATTGAGTTACTGATGAGCTAGATTTCCATCTGGATTTGTCAGGGATGTGTGGCAGGAGGATAAATAAAAGGACCTCATGAGGTGATTCCAGCCCCATTTCTATAATTCCATTCTGCCCAAGTTTCTTTCCTTCTGTCCTATAAGGACCAGCCTAAGAAAACTCTACCCTCTCCCCACAAATGTCAGCCTTCCTCAAGTATTCCAGTTGATCGAGGGGGTCACATTTGTACTACAAGTCACATCCTTTATCACACCTCTCATTTAAGCTGTAGCTGAAGTAGATAATCACATGTGAGTTTAGACTCACCTCATGCTGACAGCCTGTCATTTCAAGAGCACCCCACACATCTTTTTTGCTTTCTGCTTAGAACTTCTCCAATACCCTTGGAGACCACTGGCCTGTTTCCCCTGGGAGTGGCAAAAGCCCATCTGGCTTGGTTCCACTGGGAGTGGCAAAAACACAGCACAGAATTTCAGGGGAGTTAATGCCCCCAGGGGTCATTCTCAACCAACAGGAGCCAGAGGTCAGTTAGTATTATAGCTACCCCATCCCTCAATGGACAATTTTCTATGCTACTCCCAGTGGCATCAAGCTACCCCTGGCCAAAGCAGTGATCTTCGTAACTCATCTCATGGTGTTTTCCCTCTTTCCCTATATGACAGTCCCAGGCTTTCACTTCTCCCTGAAAACACCTTTCACAGGTCCTGGCTTCAGGCTCTGCTTTTCAGGGTAACCATTTATATGGGTGGGGACACTTTCCTCTCAAGGAGAGCTGAAGGCCTCACTCAAGGGGTCATTAGTGTCTCCAGTGCCCATTCATAAATGCTCATCAGTATTGTTGAATAATCTTCATGTCACCTCCTCAATGTCTTAAAGTTGGGATTTAATTATGGCCTTTATAGTAATCATGCCCAGGGCCACTTTAAAAGTCACAGCATGTACCAGGTGACTACCACTGAGTACAAGTCAGCACTTCTTGAAACAACAGCTGCAACACTTTGTAGACACAAATTCTCGACAGGAATTCTAGAACGCCAAGTCTAATGTTCTCCTTTTACAAATGCTGGTTAATGGAAGTGCAGGGTCCATATCTCCAGAAGGGTCTGGAGTCAGTTCTCTAGACTCTTTTGACCACCCTAAATGAAAATGAGAAGACAAGGCCCTTCCAAGTCTGTTCTAGACTTGGGCCTTTGCATTTGCTATTTCCTCCACCTAGAATGTTTTCCTTGGCTTGTCTTTTGGTCCCAGCTTAATTGTTAACTCCCTGGAACCCTTCTCTGAGTACTCCATTTAGAGCAGCCCCATTCTGCCAATTATATGACATCACCCTGGTTTGTTGTTTTCCTAGCATTTACCATTACTTGATATTACTTTGTTTATTTATTTGCATGTTTCCTGTGAGTCTACCCTCCACTAGGAGCTTGTCTGGCTTATGCAATGCCCAGTATATAATCCTCAACGTTTAGATGGAAGAAATGATAGCTAGCCATATGCTCTACCATAAACTTCACTTGCCTTTGCTGTAACAACATGTCTGCTATTTTTGATGACACAGACCATTGGAAAAGAGTCCAGCTCTCCAGCTAGGTGAGCCTAAGAGTTCACACTCCTGAATCTCTGGCATACCTCAAGATCCAGGAGTGGTAAGTTAGGCACTGTGGGTTCCTCATCCATGGGCTACAGTCTTTTCCCTGGTGCTCTGCTGCCTACACTCAGGGTGGGAGTCCATAGAATTCATGAGTGTTATCAGGACATGAAAGAAGATGAGCAAAACGAGTAAAGGAATCTAAATGCGAGTCTTCATTCCCTACTTTGGCATCCCTTTAACTTAGGTATGAGACTAAAGCCCTGGGAGAAAGAGATGTGGGGAAAATGCTTAGACCTGGCTCTGGAACTTAATGGGGGAAAGGATTCCCAGTGGTCACACATGATTCAGATCAGGAAAGGAGACCAGATTTGATTCACTTCTCCAGCCAGGAACAACAGCTATGCACTGCAGCCTGTGTGGCTTATGCTCAACCACCGCAGGAACCTTAAATGAAGTGTTAGGACACTGGATGAGAATGTGGTGCAGCAAAAGAGAGGTGGGGGGAAGGCAACCCTGGGAGTGTGGTCAGAGCCTTAGCAATCACGTTCAGATGCTTCTCACTCAACAGCATCTTCACAGCTGTGTCTCTGTCAACTCACGTCTTTTCGCCTTGTGGCTGCTGAGGTCAGCCTCCAACCTGAGGTGCTTGCTTGGAGGTCTTAACATGCAATTATAAAACTTTGAAGCAGGAAATGAAGTTTTCATGTGAAAAAACAACCTTACGTGGAATTTTCCTTAGTCTATGACATGCACAAGTGCTAACTATCCTGTCATTCTGATTGGTAGGGCAAAAATTATAGAGATGGCTATATACTGATGAGTCTAAGGCCTTGTAGAAGCATAGGCCTGAAGCAAATGGTCAAGTAGCTGGACATGGAGGTAGGGCCCATAGGCCTTGACTACATTGCATCCATAGGATGAAGAAAAGCTAAATGGAAGCAGTAAGAAGCAACAAGCATGTCTGAGAACTGGCATTTCATAAATAATTACTACTACCTTTGGTCTCTCTGAGAGTAACTGACAAACATCTCTTGTTTTCCTTAACCTCTTTTCTCCTTCCTTTCTATTGTTTATGACTTCAGTCTTATTTATCAAGAGCATACTAAGGTTAATAAAATGTTGTCACTGCCCTTAAACACTCTTATACTGTACAGGGCAGGTAGACATGTAAATAGGTAATACAACTAATTATAATACTTCTTAGAAATGACCTGCTAAACCATTACATACTAAGGTGCTAAAGACTGGTAGGTAATAGCATAAGCTATTAATTAATATTGCCCAAAGATGTCTGCAAACAAATTAGGAAATCATGCATTCAAACATTGACTTTTATGAGGAGTTCCCTGGTGATGTAGTGGCTAAGGCTTTGGCGCTGTCAATGCTGCGGCCTGGGTTCAATTCCCAGCCAGGGAACTACCAAAAAACAAACAAACAAACAAAAAAACCAAAAACAAACAAACAAACAAAAACACTGACTTTTATGGAATTTCAAGTGTCAGGATCTTCACTGTCATAGTTTACTGTGGACCTTATGTTAGCATAGAGTGACAAACTAGGAGCATCCAAGCTTCCCAGAAGGGTTATTATGCAGAAGGAAATTATTTTAGGAGTGGCATAAAGCTTTCCTGCCCCACCCAATATTTACCCCTGTTGACTCCTGTTGATGTTCCTAATTAAAACTCTTTATAATGGCTTTTTTCCATAAATGCATAAAGTGTAGCAATATATCATTTTATGGTATCATCTAGTTATAGATCTACTGAAAACAACTTAGTACAATTTGTCCTCAATCCAATTCAAATGACTAATCCTGACATTGTGCCATATATCCCCCAGCACCAGAAGAATGGTGGATAGAAAACGTATGGCAGAGCTATAACCTAAGCACCCTCAGCCTTTGATAGGTATTAAATATTAAACCATAAGAATCATGACTTCATACTTTAGTGCATGTTATAATAATATTAGAATTAGTCCTAGAGCAGGACTCTGTTTCTACTCTCAGCTCTGTTAATGATCTAGCCTCATGGCCTTGGACAAGGCACAAAGCTCTCTGAGCCTTGAGTACTTGTAACAAAAACATTTTCTGGACTCACTGTTGCACTCAACATCTAGGCTTTTTTCTCATGTATTTCCAATTGTAGCTTGTTTTATTTATATTTAAAGGAACTTGACAACTTACCAAATAAATTGTCAGAAAGAGAAAATTCATCCGTGGCAGGTAAGTGGGAGTGTTCGATGGGATTCATTTTTCATCCCATCCAAACTTTTCTATTTGAGAATGTGCCTTCGTTATGGTGGTCTTCAAAAAAAATATCCTGAAAGGCAAATAAATATATAGAAAGTTTGGGGGAGATGAGGGGAGATGGTTAAGAGACAGAGTGAAGGAGAGAGCAAGCTAATTTACAAAATAGCAAATGGCTACCTTTGTAGACATTTTCCCCAAAATTTTCTCTACAAATCTATTCTCAATATTTCCCATTTTTATACCTCATTTGGACTCACAAGTGTCCAGGATATGTACTTTCAGAAGAGATAGTCTCTAATTTATCTCGGAAAACACCGTATGTTTTCATTTAAATTTCAACACTTGGGAGATTTTGAGAAGGTCTGATGACATTTTGGTTGTCTTTATTTCTTTTACTTGTAGGAAAAAAAATATAGGAAGAAACAAATATAGAGGCCTTGACTTCCAATAGCGTGAATCAATGATTTATTATTTTAAATTTTATTCTAAAGTTGAAAAGGTCTTTGCAAAGACACAAAAGTGATTTAAGACCACTCCGGCTGGAATTTTCTTAAACAGAGTAGGCACGATATCAGCAAATCAAAAATTTAGAAAATATTCCCCCAAGATCCTTCTCTGTGCTTTTTAGAGAGAATGTCAGGGGTTTGCCTTTTCACTCTCATGGTTACCTTGGTCATGCATTTATCTAGAATAAAAAGAAGTTATGATTTAAAAAATGGCAAATCTCTCCAAAATGTCTGAAGTTTCATCCTAAGATGTCCAGAATTAACCCAAGAATCCAAGAGAGGCAGTGTTCACTTTTAGTTATAGCTTTAAGTCTTATTTTCCTTCCTTCCTTCCTTCCAATATGTCTTCTACCTCCCAGAAGTAATTTGAAAGGTCAAATAATGAAAAAGTATGCTCTAAGAACCTCTTTTCCAACAGTCTTCTGAAGATTATTTTCAAACATTTTTATCCTATCTCCACGAAGAAAACACTTTGTGTACAAACAAATATATTTGCAATTCAGGAAGAGAATATAGGAATTTTGTTCAACTAATATTCATTTTACTAGAACTTTCCTACTATTTGTATCTTTATTTCTTTTTCACTCAGCAAAATGTTCCAGTTCGAGCAGAAGCGAGCAGCAGACCCATTTGTCCACCAGGCACCGTTTGCTGCATTCATTCATTGACTCATGCTTTCAAAAAACATTTATTGAGGACTTATGCCCTAAGCTCTGTGATGGATCTTTGGAGATAAAATGGTGAAAGGAAAAAAAGCATCCATGATCTATGACATCAAGCTTAATGAGGAATCAAGACACTAAAAAGTGATCACACAAATACACAGACAATTACATGTTGTCATGAAGTTTGTAAGAAAGCAAGGTTCAGGGTGTCCTAATAGGTCAGTTGTGAAAAGGAGTTGAGATAGGGAAGCAGCTGAGGGGGGATGTGGCTTCAAGGGCGATTGTTAAATACAGGCAATACCAGGGTGCACCTGAAGTGATGAGAAGACACCAAAGAGTTTGAAGAATTTAGAAAGAGAGCAGCCTCCTCTGAAAGGATACAAACTGTGTCCACTGTGAGAGTTCAGACATATCTGGATCCCTCTCCTGAATCAGTGGCATGGCATGGCCCTACCAAATTCTACCGTTCGGTAAGCCAAGAGGCTTGTTGGAAGAAAACCCATTATAAAGTCCCTGGGAGCCAGGAAACATGAACTTCACCCTGAAGCAAAGCCGTAGTCATTAGATAAATGTGTAATTCCCAAAGTAGCACAGTGATCTATTGACCTGTACTAAACTCAAGAGGCCTTCCTGACACCCTGAGGTGAAAAGAGAGAGGGTTATAAATAAAACTGAAGCTTGGAAACACTGAAGCTCCTTTCAACTCCACAGTGATATGAAAGTGCCCTGTTCCTATGGAACTTTGACCCCAAGAAGACACAGGGACTTACTGGGGCAACCGTGAAATAGCAGTAGCAGCCCAGCCAGCGGCCACGGGGAAGCACCTGGCAGAGGGACCGGGACGGCTGCTTGGGCACTGGTCCCCCTAATGGACACAAAAAGCAGTGGAAGAAGTTGCCAGAGCAGACTTGATTATGAAGCAGCATGAGGAGACCCTAAGGTACCCCTGAAATACGTGGTCCTGAGGAACAAACCAGTAAACGCTGGGTTGTGGATTTTACTGGGATGTCATTCATATCCACAAGCTCCTTGAGGACTTGGGAAATTCAAGTTCCATTATGTGTCTAAGACGTGTGTGTGTGTGTGTACACATGTATATACACTATATTCAATGTGTGTGTATCAATATATCTGAATTATGTATAATTCATGTGTGTGTGTATATGTTCAATATATAAATGTATGAGTTATGTATAATTGCATTTATGTGTCTGTATATTATATAATAAATGTGTTGAAAAGCCTCCCCACCCCCAATTCAGGCAACTATTGTTCTGGATAAAGTTTCTCTGACCTTTGGAATAGGAAATTCCACAGTTTTTCATAAAATAATTTGCAGGAACCCAGCATGTGCATAATCAGGAATTTCTCCTAATACCCCAACATACTCTGTAACATAAGACCCATTCGTCCCCGTCTTCGAAAAGCAGGGGGTTTGGGCTCTGTGACGCTTACCTCGGGTTTCCCTCTGTGCTCACTCACTTTGTCCTTTTAACTCTGGGTCAGGTTCACCAGCCGCCCCCGTACTTCAGCACATTGCAGGGCTCTAATATTTCCCAGGTGTCATCATCTCCATTTCTGAATTCTTATCATGTAGTTTTTGCTATATGTTCGTCTAAACTTGGCACCTTCAGTTCAAGTGCCTGGCATACAATAGGCGCTCAAGAAATGCTGGCTCACTGAGATGATCTGTATTATTATACTTGTTTCTCCTGCTTAGTTCTGCCAAATTTCCTGACATTCGGCATGCTCTTCCCTAGAGAAATGGCACAAGGTAAGGTTTTCGTTCCCCTGTTGCCACAAGAGACAGAATTTATCACTCTCACCCAGAGAAAGTCCCGTTCCCCTAATTCTGTGTCATTTGGGTTATTATCCCTGGCCGGAGACCCACTATGTGGGTGCCCCTCATGAGCCCTCCAGAATCCAGATGGTTAGCAGAGTCTGCTCAAATCAGGTCTGTTGGGTTTATGATTCCTGATGGGGTTTAAAGAAAAGGAGACCCTTTAAGTTTTAAAATGCTCAGCGATTCACACAGTACATGAATGCTTCCTCTGTATTCATCTTCCTCCTCCCTGTGTGGTAATTACTGATTTAACTTCACCTGTATTGTCTTCTCCACTTTATCACCAGATTGTACACTCCTAGAAGGCAGGAATTACAGTACCTAAGTCTTTTGCATTCCCCTTTCACAGTTAGCAGTGTTAGAACACACATGAATAACTGCTGCAGTCTAGTAGAAATGTCATGGGCACAAGGCCTGAGACTATTAGGATGCAGAACCCATTCTGACCTTTTACTTAACACCCCTGACCCCACACTATACGTGAGCCTCGGCTGAATGAGAGTGTAAAAATCTAAATAATAAAGCTGGTATAAAGATTAAAAGGTGAATTGTTCATAAGTTTTCACACATATGTATAGGGGGTAACATGTCCAAAAATGTTCACTGCATTGTTTCCAATAGTAAAAAACTGGAAAGAGCATTAATGTCCATCAGCAAGAGAATGGATTTGATAAAGAAACAGTATACTCACAATTGAATACTACGATGCACTTAAAGTGAATGAATTAGGACTATACGTATTTATGTGAATAAAATGAAAAGTGTCATATTGAGCAAAAGAATCGGGTTGCAGAATAATACATAGTTTGATAAAATTTATGTATGTTTAAAGGTATGCATACAATGCTACATACTACCACTGATACTGTAATGCAGGGGTCAGCTAACTATAACTCATGGGCCAAATCCAGTCTGCCAAGGGCCAAATTTGCCCCTTTGTTTCTATATTGGCTGTTTTCATGCAGCAATGGCAGAGTTAGGTAGTGGCAACACAGTCCACATGGTCTGCAAAGCCTAAACAGTTCACTATCTGGCCTTTGCAGAGAAAGCTTGTGATCCAGGCTCAAAAACCACAGAAACATGCGTGGAGTGTTGAACCCGCATTCTGAATAGTGGTGCAGAATGACCAGGTCAGTGGGTACGTGGGGAATTTCAGCAGCATCTGAAATTAAGCTGGGCAGGGTTGGTGGGGGAGTAAATACAAGACAGTTATTATTTACTGTTTTGCATGTTGGAAATACTTTGAAATGAAAAGGATTGAACGAATTTATGTATGTGAAAAGCTTCTTTGTAAAAATAAGCACGTTTCTGCAGAGATTCTCTTACGCATGCGCGCGCGCACACACATACACGCACACACACACACACACGCACATTTTTAAGGCTTTAAGAAAGTAATTTCCTCCCACAAGTGTTTGGAGGCCCTAACGGCGGTCAGTGAGGTGCTATCGGAAATTTTGAGTGACACGGTGAAATGTATCTCCAAGAAGATGACTCTGAGGAAAATGTGGGACAGGGAGGGCAATAAGCAGTGAAAGGAGAAAATTCAGGAAATGTGCTACTGAAGTGAGAATATCGGGTGCATATCAGGGTGGTTATCTGTAGAGATGGAAAGAAGGGACTTGAGTTCAGCACAGAGAAAGGAAGGAGAAGAAAAAGCCTGATGATACAAAGTTTAAGCCTGTAGAGGCAAGGACAAAATGTTTATTTAACTTTCTGTTTATTTGTATGATGTGCAACCTAAGTCTTAACTTAAGGGTGCAGGAATAATTGCAGAAATGGCATGCACTGTTTGTTTTTAATGTGATAAGATACATAGTGACGAGTAGCTTGGACTCCTACTTCGCGGTTATCAATTTTTACTTGTTTGGACACTGCGTGTCACAGGAAGTTCATGGGGTATGGAGCTCCTCTGATTCGGCATAAACCGTTTGCAAATAGAGACCTTGGAAACGCCATGTTTCAAGTTTAATTAGCTTTAACTCTGATTTAGAAGAATCTCTGCTCTCAGAACATAAAAACCGGCTATGTCTGACGTTTACCCATGAACTCTTCACACCCAAAGGCACCATCCTGGGTGACATTTTCCTGAGACGAACCCAGTTGTTGATGGCAAAGCATACATATATCTATGTGATCCATGCTTAAAGGGCAGGAACAAAGCAAACTTTTTGTAGCCACCAACATGTCATGGCCTGGAGAGGCCCTGGATTCAGCCCGAAGGCAAGAAGCATGCTCTTGGGGGGTGGGGTGGGGTGGAGGGGAGGGCATCGTGGTCCTAAAAGGAGTTTACTGGAAAAGTCAGGCAAGGAAAACCCAATTAAAACAGGGTGGAGCCTGCTGTAATAGAGGTAACCAAAAGTCCTTCTGGGACCACAAGCAAGGACATTCATTCACAGAACATTCATTAATTTTTCCACTCTGCATCAGACTTTGATCTAAGTCTTGGAAATGGATGAGGCAGAAATAAACATCACTGTCTTCATGGGGCTTACGTTTTAGTGGGAGGGATGGAGAATTTGCAAGGCAACAAATAATGCGCGTAAGCTTTCCCATGGTGATAGTAAGAGAATAAAGAAGCTATCAGGGAGAATACAGTGGGGTTGGACACTATTTTGGAGAGGGTGATCTGGGAGGAGCTCTTTGAAAAGAGAGCATTTGAACTGAGATGTGGAGGCTAAGGAGTAGGCCAGGCAGGGAAAAAGTACGTCTAGGTAGAGAGGTAGGTGGTCAGAAAGGGCTAAGGGCCAGGGCTTGCAGGCTGGAGGACCAGAAAAAGCCTGTGGGCCCGGAGGTGAGCGAGCACTGTGGGAGTGCAGAGAGGAGGTCCGAGAGCAGGCCTGTCCACTCCAGTAAGGGGTCGGACTTTATTCGCAGTGGAAGCCATCGCCACGTAAGGGTCTGACTAGGAGCACAAGGGAAGTCTCCCTGAGGGCAGAGGGCTGATTCTGGAAGTTGGTCTTGAAAGTCCTGCAGGGAGGGATGACTTGTAGGGAGGGAAAAGATCGTGCTGTGCTCCCAGCGACCACAAACCGTTCTCTGTGCCCTGGCTGCCGGACTCAGCTCCAACAGGGGAGGGAGGGTGGCCTGGTCAAGAAATCGTGTCGGGTAATTGGCTTGTCCTTTAGGCGGGGGGAATAAAAATCTCTGTCTTGCATCGTCTTGAAAATCAGCCTCAGGTAGATTAGAAAATTTAAAATTATGAAACTAATGGGAGAAACACAGGGAAATACACTTATAATCTTTATGAACGTAAGGACAGAGAAGGACTTACTAACAAGAAATAAATGAGAAAAGAATACACTTGACTGCATTAAAACTTAGAAGACAGAAATCAGAACACCATAAACAAGGCTGAATACGTGAAAAGGACTAGGAGGAAATGTTTACAACATAAACAACAGCCAAAAAATTAGTATAAATAATATATAATTAACTCCTATAAATAAAAAAAGAAAGGATAAACAATCCAGAGTGGAAACTGGAAAAGGATTTAAAGAGGAAACTTATAAACAAACAAAAAAAAAATACAAGTGGCCCATAAACATACAAAACATCTGAAACTGATTAACAATTAGAAAAATGCAAATGAATATAACTCGATACTATTTCCACCTATCAGATTGTCAAATCTCTTTAAGTTTGATAATATTAAAAATAGGAGTAAGTGTATAGAAATATGTAGTCTCATATGCACTTAGTTGGGGCTCAGATTTTAGTCCTTTTGGGAGACTCTTTAGCAGTTACATATTAAAATACAATTCCAATTCTCAGGTATCTTCCCTGGGAAACCTTTGCACATGTGCACAAGGATGTTCATTGCAGCATCGCTTCTTATGGTGAAGTGGGAATCACCTAACGACCATCAACAGTAAAATGGCTAATATACTGTGCTCCATCTATAGCAGCAAGTCTTAGGCTGTGGTTGAAAAGACTGAGGTGGTTTTATATGTATTAACATTGAAAGAGGAGAGTAGAGGAGAATAGGTTTGGGGGCGGGAGAGAGAGAGACTTTAGACTTAGTTATAAGGCTGCATTTTTTTTTTATAAGATAAATGCATTGAGGATATCACTCCCCATTCTCCATTTGGCCAATTACATAGTTGGATATTGTAAACAGGCACATTTAAATTCTCTGGGAGATGGGGTTGTTGTTTCTATCCCTGGCCCCCGCAAATGCACAACCTCCCCCACTCTCCACACCTACCAGGGTGGTGCATTTGTTACAACTGATGACCTTGCATTGACACGCCGTTATCACCCAATGTCCCTAGTTTACATTAGGGTCCACTCTTGGTGCTGTACATTCTATGGGTTTGGACAAATGTTTAATGGTAGGTATCCACCACTGTGGTATCAAACGGAATAGTTTGCCCTAAAAATCCTCTGTGAAATGCCTGTATTTTTTTTAATACAGTCTCAAAGGGTTCCCAGCCCCTTGAAGCCCAATCATGGCCTCAGACTCAGAGTCTGGGAGAACAAGGACCCCCCACAACCACTTTGGAATGACATTACTCTATCCTGGCCTCCTAACCCTGGGCCATAACCAGCTCTTGCTTCTCAAACTACAGGCTGGCGTAGACATGGAATTACACCGAGAATTCCCACAGCTCTCAAGGAATTGGCAGCAGGGAGTCCTCTGCTTAGTAGGGACGATCTGAGCCCCAGAAGAGGGGGCCCTTCTCCGATCAGCAAGCTCCCTCAGCAAAACGACTTTCTCCACGGATGAGTAACCTAGTTACATTGCCTTCCAGATGATCATGTTAAATACATCTGCCAGGACTTGGAGCTACAAAGCTGTGCTGTTCCTCCTTTTCTTTGAACCACTGACATTAATTAAAGTATAAAGGACTCGAGTTATCCCAGGATCAGTGGAACAGGAAATAGCCTTCTAAATCTATTTAAAATGAGATCCAAACATCTCAATGTTCTATGAGGATTTTATCTTAAAAAGTGAAGATTAGTAAAAATTTATCGTATCTTCGTACATATTAATTTTAGTCACCAGAACTCTGTTATAATTCTTAGACCTAACAAAGTCCTGGGCAGGGACAATTCTCTCTTGTCCTAAGCAAGTATTTTTTCCTGGACAGTATTTTATTTCCTGTGCAATATTTCACTTCACAATCAAGTTACCTTATCATAGCACTGCACTGACAACTTTACAAAGCTGAGAGAAGGTAAGAATAGCAGCTATTCCTTCATTTCCAAAATTGGAAAGGGGCAAACTGAGGGACAGAATGACTCACTGTGGCTGTGCAAAGGGGTGAGGGGATTGCAGAGACAAGAGAGAGGAGGGAGGAGGGCCGACGTTTCTACATTAACATCGTGACGACTTTTGCCTCTCCGGGCAGCTTAGTGACTGAGGACACTCGTATAGTGTGGCCTTGTGGCTGCATCGCCACTGACAGAAAATACAGGAACAATAAAAGCAACACCTGGGAAGAAGAAACCTGTTGCCATTTCTTTCGCCCCTTCGTGATCTATGTTGCTAGGATTTAAGAGGAAAATGAGATGTGACAAAATGAAGGGAAAACACTCGCTAACGGGGGAAGAACAGGCACCTCCATCCTCTCCTTTATCTGCCCCACTAATGACATGAGCCTTGTGCATTTTCATGGCACTCAGAAGCCGTCTCTTCTGTGAACCACAGGAGTTCTGAGCGCCTCTCAGACATCCCTAATCACAGCACCATGGCAGGCCTGTGCAGTCTTTAATTAAGATGCTGACAACTGGAGTCTCCAATCAGCTCTCCTAGGCTGACCTCCAGGTGAAAGCAAATAGTGCTGAAAACTTTCCACAGCCCCTGCTCGGGGCGCCCTCGCCCTCGAGGTTTTATGAATCTTCACAGTTGTCCTGGGGCTTAACGAAGCTCCCTCATAGAGCTGAAATGTTTCCAGGCTGTGCCACCTGCTCTCCCATCATTCCACAGTTAAGGTTTCCCAGCTCCAACAATAGGGAGGTTAGCAAGGAAGGCAGAAAGACCTGCACTCATATTCAGGTCCTGCTACTTCCTAACTGTGTGACCATGGACAGGTTCTTGGTCCTCTTTGAGCCTCAGTTTCCTCATCTGTAAAATGGGTATAAGGAAAATTTCCATGCAGGATTACTGTGAGAAGGAAACAGGCAGCCTAGGTAAAGCCTGTGACGTGTTAGCAGACATTCAATCAGTTAGTTCCATCACACACACACTCAGGCACACACACATTGTCTTTTCCTCTCCACGTCCCCAAGGGTTCACAATTATTGGGTGTTGCATTTCAATTCGACCAGATCTTGGAGATGTGGAGATAAGAGGAAGGACAAGGACAACATCCATTACTTTCCCCTTCCGACTAGGGGGAGGGGGCAGAGGTGTGTGGTAGAAAACAATGCTGCGAGTCCTGAGGAAGGGTCTCAGGACAGGAGAGCGTCATCCCTGGCCAATATTTTATCAGCTAACTCAGAGTTGCATCAGCCACATTGCAACATTCGCAGCAAAACAGAAAAGTCCATGGTGCAAATGGCACAGGTCCAGCATTCGGAGGGTGGGGGGTGACTCACAGATGAAGGTATCATTTTATTAATCACAGCTAGAAAGCCAGCGCTGGCTCTCCAACAGCTTCTCTGTCCCTCTTGTCACTAATGCTGAAGTCGCTCTTGGCAGCACCGTGGCAAAGTCAGATTTCCTTAAAGCCAGGTGAGTTCCTCAGAGAGGGAATCCAAGGCCAGCCACGCAGTTGCTGCCAACCTCCGCCTTTCACCCCTGAGTAAAATCCCAGTCTAGAGAAGTGACTCAGGCGCCACCTCGGACTTGCTCATTCACTATGGCCATAAGCAGACAAGGAGGCTCTGTATCTGTAGATTCAGGTCTTGGACAATTTTAACGATAAAGCTCTTCCAAACATTTTCCCTCTTTTAAAAATGATTTCCCTCTGCTATTAACAGGAGACATGGAAAAGCAGAAGAGGAGTTTACAGTGGAAGTCAGAAGAGGAAGCTTTTCTCCTAGGAAAAGCCTTCCCCTAAGCATAGTTGAAGCACTGTCCTGTCCCTAGTTTCCAAGTCATCTAGCATGGACTCACACCAGGGTTTGATCAGGTTCTGAAACACGTTATCCAGGGCGAACTGTGGAATCAGAACAGACATTTCGGAAATCGCTGCCTCACAGCGACTCTCCTGGGTGACTGTGATATTAAAAAAGATACTCCTAATTCATTTTCCCTAAGGTAAGCAACTTATTTCTCAATAAGGTAAGCGAGACCCACGAACGTCTTTTCCTTTTGGTTGTTTATAAGTTTCTTTTTTAATTTTCAGGATTTCCTATCAAGCAGTAGAATTGACTCTTAGAATTTCTTCTTCCACCCAACTTCACAGTGTTAAAGAGAAACTTGAAATGATGACTGCAGCTAGTAGACACCCCACCCCCAGAGGAGAGAGGTACTCACTCGCTGGCCTCAGGTCCGAGATGGACTTTCAAGGTCCTGGAAGGATTCTGAGTCCTGTCTTCTGCTCCAAATCCCAGCAGTTTTTCCGCAAGTGCTCAGAACCTGAGTTTGTTTTGGGGGGTGAGTCCAGAAAGAGGAGGAGAGCGTTCTAGCAAGAGCTGCGGATGGTCACAGGCAGCCTTCTGGCCCAGTCACAGCATCTCTTCCTTGGCTCCGTGCCTCACGGACACAGATTAGTCATTAACGATCCTTTCCCTGCTCAGTGATATAAACACAGAGAGGAACCTTGGGAGAGGCTCGTGGTTCCCAGGACAAACTCCCACAGCCCTGCAGCAGGGCATGTGACAAAGCCGAGGGGCCTGGGAGCTCGCCTTTTAAAACTCTTCTCAGGCTGACTTTCGGGGTTCTGAGTACCCAGATTTCTGTGCACGTCCCCTAAACTCTGGGCCCGCCACAGCTTTCTTTCTGAAAGAAAACTCTGGCCCTCCAACTCTTCTCTGTTTCCTTTCTTCTCTCCCCAGATTACATAGCGGTGTGAAGTGTGGCCTCTGGTACGACGCCTCCTCAGCGAGACACTTAGCCTCCCTGAGTCTCGGTTTCCTCATCTGTAAGATGGAGATGGAGTCACTATCCCAGAGGCTGCAGTGACAATTACACATGTAGTGAAAAACATGTAAAATGTCTAGGAAAGTGCCTGGTGTATAGCGAGCACCCAATACATTTTGGCTATTGTTTTTTCTCTCCATCAATTGAACAAATATCAATGGATTGCATGCTATATCCCCAGCATCTTGCTAGATATTCTCCTAATTTTAAAAAAAAAATCCTCAAAGAGTTCCCATTACCTAAAAAATAAACATAAAATATCGTGTAGGGTCTTCCATTTAGAACCCCTTCCATGCCCTGACAATCTATCCTTTATCTATCATTCTAGCATTTTCTCCCATCCCGGTTCTTTAGAGGCGCAAACCTCTGGCCCACCTGAGCCAAGCTCTCCTGTCCTCCTGCCTGTGCACACGCTCTGCCTTCCACCTGCATTACCACCTGGCTCCCAGGCCCACCACAAATGAGAATCCCACTCCTCGGCCCCTAGCCACGCCACCAAACCTCCCTCGTCGTCCTTCGTTCCTCTGACCTTGTATATTGCAGTTATAAGAACAAAGTTTCTAGGCAGACGCAGAAGCAGACTCTCCTTTGTACCCATCCCTGAGCTCATCCCAGCACCGCTCATGGAAGCGGCGTTACGTAACTGTTTGTTAACGGAATCGATGAGTGAGTTGAGAAAAGAATAATTTTCCAAAGCAAAATGCCTGTGTACACACATGTGTGTGCGTGTGTCTGTACGTGTGTGTGTGTTTGTATGTGTGTGTCTGTACGTGTGTGTGTCTGTACGTGTGTGTGTGTACATGTGTGTATGTTTGTACGTGTGTGTGTACGTGTGTATGTTTGTACGTGTGTGTGCATGTTTGTGTGTGTGTGCATGTTTGTACATGTGTGTGTGCATGTTTGTGTGTGTGTGTCTGTACATGTGTGTGTGCATGTTTGTGTGTGTGTGTGTGTGTGCATGTTTGTACATGTGTGTGTGCACACAACGTTCCCCACTGTAAAGTAAGTTAGTGGAAGGCCACACTCTAACGTGTTAGAACTGCTATAGTTTATGTCCCACACGTTCACACTCCCCACTGCTTTGGGCTCCTGACACTGCAGCAAAGCCCTTCACACGAGCTTTACCACGGGACCAGGCACTCCCAGCCCTGAAGCCCTCCCTTGTCCGTCTGAAGCTTCTCTGCAGTGACGCCCAGCGTACTCTGCGGCTCCGGGCTGCCTGCGGGATTCCTGCAGGACTCCCAGCCCCCTTCTTCTGGGGTGGCGAAAGCCATGTTGTGATTTCATTCTCTCCAGCAGGGGTGGATGGTGACGGCTGAGGTCGCAGACCCTGCAGCCTATCTCCTGCGTTCAGATCCCAGCTCTGCCACTTACAAGCTGTGTGACTCCAGGCCTCATGTCTCGGATCCTCGTCTGAAAACTGGAGATGTGATGACTACGCCTTTCATGGCGCTATTGTGAGGATTAAATGAATTAGTATAGGCAAAGTATTGTACATACGGAGAGTATCTGATACACAGAAATGCCATCTAAGCACTAGCTGTTACTTTTACTCTGGGCATTTCCCACTGACTAGATCACATTGGCCAAACCAAACTAGGTCTGAAGGATCTCAGGTGTTGGGAGTCAAAGGTAAAGACGAGGGGAAAAGGTAGCCTTTCAGGGCAAGGAAAAGGCAGCAGCAAGGCTCTGAGGCAGGAGGCAGCTTGGAGAAGCCCCTGAAGTGAAGAGAAGGCCGGTGTTTTTGAGCTCCGGGTTGGAGGGGGCACAGAGAAATGTGGGTGGGAGAGGAGGGCGTAGCAGTGTGAGCGCGAATGTTTAACAACCAGCTATCGGAGAGGGGATGCACGTACACTCACACTCACTCACACACACAGGCACGGCTTTTAAATTTTTCTGAGATGACAAATGTATACCTCATGTTTTACAAATAATAAAATATACAACTTTTGTGTATTTTGGTACATTTCATGTAGCCGATGAATTCTCATGCATTGAGTTTTGCTGAACTCTTGTACTGGTAACCAACTTACTGTGTCAGTTCAACCATGACTTGACAAATGGAAGTGCATCCCAGTCTATCATCCTTTTCCCCATGTGTTTATTATCATGAAGTCACATGGGTGATCTACTTAAACTACTACTTGTGTACATAGTATGTTCATTAAACTAAACCCTCTTTCAGCTCCAACACTATATATGTTGGAATTTCATTCATCCATCAATGACAAGAGCAGCTTCTTTGCTGAATTCAATGTTTTAGAATACTGGAGGAACATTTCTCCCGCTGTTTTTTTGGCGATCTTCACAATGTAACAGCTACTAGCATGACACACTTTTAAGTTTAACCTGCATTATTAAAATTTCCTCCATTGCTTAGACCAGAGGTCAGCACATTTTTTTCTAAAGGGTCAAAAAGTATGTTAGGCTTCGAGGGCCACAAGTGGTGTTTGTCATATCTTAGAACCTTTAAAAAAAATTGAAAACCTCTCATGAGCCTGCAGGCTGCACAAGTACACCCATGGCCAAATTTTGTGCGTCAGCCCTCGTTTTCCACCTCTTAGACCAGTAGCTGTCCATGGAAAGAAGGAGGCGGTTTTGCCCACAAGGGATGTTGGGTAATGTCTGGAAACAGTCGCGGGTGTCACAACTTGGAGGAAACGCGACTGGCCCCTAGCAGGTAGAGGCCACAGATGCTGCTAAACATCCTACAACACACAGCACACCCCTCCACAACAAAGAATTATCCAGCCCAAATGCTAACAGTGCTGAGGCTGAGAAACCCTGCCTTAGGTGATCGACAGAGCAGTAACTCAAGTCCTGATTTACAGATTTTGATTACTTCCGTGGTGTGAATATTCTCGTGGCCAAATTCAAACCATCGGCATGGTATCATTTAACGTGAAGTTGAAGAGACAAACAGGAGCACACACCGTTACTTACTATTCCCACCCTACAGATACAACAGGTGTAAAAAACCATGTGTGCATAATCATTGTTAAACATTGTGACATAATGAGGATGTGATGAGTTTCCAGTGTTTGCTACCTTTGTTTTTCCAATGCATTTAATTGTAAGCTTATATAATTTTTAGCAGGGGCTCTGTTTAACAACCAGCTCGAAGTCTAACAGCCGGCATTCATGACTCAGGGCAAGTCCGTTCAGCGCCCCGTTGTGGGGAGGGCTGCTTGTGTGTAGTCTTCACGAGGTAGGAGCTAGGGAGAATTATCTCCACCGCATGAATGAGAGCACGAAGACTTTAGATTCTGTGACTCATCGAAGCGACACAGCAGGGCTTCCTACGGCAGTTTGCTTTCTCCAAAGCTGATACACTTTTACTTTATTCCACTCCCAACTCAGGCATATTGAGATCAAAATATTTATTCCACGAAATGCCTATCAGTCCTGGGATATTGTAATTAATTGCTGGGTAGTATAGAGATAAAGGAGGAAGTCATTAGCATATTGCTAGTGAGCAATGCTGGTGTAGCACTGAGCATGTGGCAGAAAAGCCATTCGCTAAAAAAAAAGTCTTGGTCCACAGACATTATTACTTTTTGATTAATGCTTTGGCATTTATCTTCTTTATCTTCTCCCGGATCCCTCCTTTCTTTCATTGAAAAATTCCCCTCCCCCTACACCCCGAAGCATGAATTCATCACAGATCAGAAACTATCCTCCTGAAGCAAATGGAAGCTGAACAGGTAAACTTGGTATATTGGTGTAGCGAGGGTGAGGCCTAGACTAGGGTCGGGAGCCAGGACACTCAGCTTCATGGGGCAGTGACCACAAGGGGGACCCTGAAATGCACAAAGGGAGGAAAGGGGAGAAAGCGTGCATAACCGAGCTGGCCTCTTTCCATACTGGCTCGGGGCTGGCTGTAAGCATGAACCTCTGTTGTGGCACTGAACCAGTCTATCGGCAGCGTGTCTGCAGTGGTCTCTACACTACGGGTTTGAATAACTTCTTTTCTGTGGTCAGGCACCACAGCTCTTAAGAAGCTATACTCTCAGAAACAGAAAAAGACATCCAAGACCTAGAGCAACACGGGAGGTGCCCTACCACGGCAGTGCTGAAAGCACAGTATTAGAGTCAGGGGCCTGGGTTCGAGTGCTGACTATGATCTTGCCATATGATCTTGAGCAAGTCAATCTTAGTTTTCTCCCCCCCAAGAATAATACAATCATGGGGAAAGAACGCCTCTCTCAAAGGGTTGTTATAAAAATCAACATAAAAGATGATACAAAAATGCATGCTTAAAAAAGGGGAGGGGGGTTGGAAAAGGAAGCAACTGCCAGGCCCCCATCAGATGTGAAATCTTCAGAATCTAGAAGCCATGAGGAGGACTGACCCATCTCTCTGTGATCAGCTGTTTTAAGTGGCTGATTAAAGTCATGGGGTCTACACTGGAGAATTACCCTCCTGTAAGTGGTGAAGAACCCAGCTAAACCTTCATCTGAACATGGACCCTAGTCAACCCTAGTGACCAGAACCTCTTAAAAAATATATTCACAATCTGTTTTATTGACTAACTCATGAGATGAAACATTACTATATTTTACTTGGGAAGTTTCAAATTAGTTTCTCCACTGGTCCCAGACCAAACAAACTCGGCTTCTGTATCTTCCTGGCCCCTGTTTTTTCTGGAGGAGTCCTTTGCTGTTGTTTTTAATCACACACGTAGTAATTGTCATTGTAGAAAAGCTAGAAAATTCAGATAATCATAAGGAAGAAAATAAAATATTCACTTATATTCCTACAACCCATAGATTCATAGAATACACTAATAACACTTGGATACATTTTCTTCCAAACTTTATAAAGCTAAATAGACACATTTACGTCTCTTTTCATGTAAAATGATACCATGTGGCCTATGAGTTCCTGAGTCTGCTTTTCTCATTTAATGTATCAAATCTTTAGATATTACTAAATTTTTTTTTATTTTTTTAAAAATTAAAACTGTTTAATAGGATCCATCTGGACAAGCAGAAACAGCTCGGATTGGATCGTGGTAACATACAACTGGGAAGGCCTCCACGGGGATGGTCTGATCAGACTGTCTGTCCCTCTTCCAGAGACTTTGCATTAAAAAAGACAACTGGTGGGACATCCTGCCCTCTTTCCAGGCACCTGCCAGCTTTCCACACAGGCTATGAGATATTTTATTTACATTTAAAAAATTGCTTTGCTTCTTCAGTGTGGTGGAAATGCCCAGATCAGTCCCTGAAATCCTTCCCTAGACAGGTGCAAGACAGCTTTATTCATCTCCGGATTTGTCCAGCCCTTGCGAATGTCATCCAGGGGGGTGATCGGAACCACAGCGCTTCATAGCACCGGCTGTCCAGGAGTGACGGCAGTAGTCATAGTGTCGGTCTCTGCACTGCCGTTTGTTTCCGTGGTGTTGGTACACGTGGATCGTAGGTGCAACGCAGTCCGTCCTAAACGCAGTGTTGTCTACCGTGATGAGGGCGGTACCGCTGAAGCCCTCGCAGTTCCAGAGGCCCCCTTTTCTGCAAGCTGGCTTGGACTGGCATCCTTTACTCGTTCATTAGCTTGATAATAACCAGCAATCCCACAGCTATTATCTTTGCACCATGGATCCATCAGGGTGAGGGCCACCTCCAGCATGGGGGCGAGGGCCAGGGTGCCGTGGAAGAGGAGAACACAGTCCACAAAGGGCCACCCAGGGGCAGGTGCTCCTTGTCGGCTTCTGCTCCGCCACCTGCAGTGCGCTGACGGCGCAGTGAGGGTGCTTGGCGCCACGCAGAGCCATCTTGTGTAGGCCTGGGTGGTCAGCTTCACTCCGGGCACGCTGAGCCCAGGAGGGCCCTGGGGACCGACTGAGGCCTGGATCCACTGCCCGGCCGCGCGGCGCCTCAGCGGAGAAGCCGGACGAGGCGGCGGAGGCCCCCAGAGGCCCAGCCCCGCTTGGAGGTGGGCTCCTCGGAGACCTGCTCCGGCTCAGGTGAGCCGACGCGCCCGCTCCTGACTCCGCTCGTGCTTCTCGCCCCTAAATTTTTATTATATATAATCCATCGAATACGGTGTGCGATTCCACTTCATAGACGTATGCCCTCGTTTGACCAAGCCCCTGCTAGCGAACCTTCTAACTGTCTTCATTTTCCTCCATTATAATTGATCCTGCAATTTATCCTTCGCAGCTAGATTTCTGGCTGCATCTGCGATTATTTCCTTGACCTGGTTTTCTAAAAGTGGAATTACTGGATCAGAGTGAACATATTTTTAAGACCCTGCAGTAAACTTAGCAAACTGCTTTTAGAAATGTGCTAATTTATATGCCCCCAATAGGATCCAAATATGTCTATTTCTTTCCTTTTGGCCAGCGCATGGGGGCCTTGATCGTTCTTTTTTCCAGAGTTTTCCTGTGAGATGCCTCCAGTCCTCACCCACCCCTCCCAACAGAGAAGCAATATGAACATTCAAGCAGCGTTTTTGTTTTTTGTTTTTTGTTTTGGTGGTTCCCTGGATGGGAATCGAACCCAGGCCGCGGCCTTGAGAGCCCCAAAGCCTAGCCACTACACCACCCGGGAACCCCCTCAAGCAGCATTTTTTGAATTGTGTGATATGACCCATTAGTGGTTCTTAAGGTCAGCTTAGTGGGTTGTGACCCGTATTCGTTTGTTCTCAATGAAATATTTTTAAGAAGCATAGCAGAGAGTGGAATTACAAGTAGAAATACAGGTACCATCAATAGAGCTTCTGTTTTACTTATCCCTGCGCGTTGATGAGACTTGGATTTCAGTATAACACAGTGTAAGGTGAGAGTTCAGAGGTTTGAAAAGCACTCATCAGTCAAAAGACCACTGAATCGGGGCCCATGAGACTCGCACTCTGGACATAATTTGCTAGAAAAAGAAGCCAATGGTAAAGAAAAGAACACACATCCCATTTAGCTCTCTACTGGAAAAAAGTTGATGGAAATGTGACAGAACTCTCAAAGGTACACAATTAGCTATTTTTAAAAGTGTAACAGAAGTCATAGTTGTTTTTTTTTTTTTTTTTTTTTTTTTTTTTGCTTTTTTTGGTATGTGGGTAGCTCCCTGGCTGGGAATCGAACCCAGGCCGCAGTGCTGACAGCGCCAGCGCCGAAGCCTTAAGCCACTACACCATCAGGGAACTCCCGAAGTCATAGTTTTATAATGGGGAAATGAGCAATGTCAGGGTGTGACAAGTAATCCATGCCTCTCTGCGCCCCCATCTTGCTTCTCCAGATTATGTCTATGGTTACAGATCTGCCTTTACCTCTCCCTGGCTTTGGAACTTAATCAACTCAGTGACTCTTTCTAAGCCTCAGTTTCCCCACCTGCAAGATCAGGATGTTCAACCAGATGATCCCAAGGTTCCTTCCACGTCTGTGGTCCCAGAGGTCTGATGGAGGGTCAGCTGTGCTGTGCTGATCCACTGTAGCTTCCAGCAACCCATGAATGGAGCTGCCTCATGAGCATGTGACCCGGTTCGTCACCCAGGGTCCCTCACTTAGAAGGCCCTATGTTTGACTTAGTACTCTACTGTCATTTTTTCAAAATTCTTAAATTTTCAACCAAGGCCCTTATGTTTTCATTTCTCACTGAGTCCCACAAATTATGTAGCTGGCCCATCTGTTAATCCAGACACTAGGAAGTCTCCCTGATAGGAAAGCGGAATTCTTTTCTTTGGCAGTGCTGAGAGGTGAAGCAGTGACTCGGCCTCACTGGAGGAAGCACAGCCTGCTCAGAGGGCTTTGGTTACACACCATTTCGAAAGTCACCTGTGCACGAGAACAACACGTAAGAGAAGCTGTTTAAAACTTTTGTTCTGCCTGAGCCTTGTGCTCAATTGTTCCAGCCCCAGGGTCAGCCTTAAAATAGGATGAGCCATTGAATGCCACATGCTGATGTATGGGTTAATTGATGTGAAACAATCATAGCAGATTCTCAATAAAAGATATAATAAAATGATGAAGGTCACTGTGGAGCCTGAGAGCTATAGGATGGCCAACATGCATTTAAAACCCAAAGGTTTCCAAAAAGATTATTAATAGGTATAACAAAGGCCCACATTTGGGGACACGGCCCCCATCTGTTTGGGAAATCTGACTGATAACTCAATGGTAAGCTCTCTGTCTTCAATGGAGACAAAGCTACTTATCAGTAAAGTATGTTTTTAGTTTTACAGTGGTGGGGGTGATGTATCTACACTAATCCTTTTATGTTTCAGGGGCTGGATATAAGTCATGACCATGGAGCAGAATGAGATATGATGAAAACCATGATTTTCATTTCCTTAGAAATGAGTCTGATACAGAGAAGTCAACCAAATATTTAAAACATCGATATTTACACATAGAAAAAAGCATTTATGAAGATTCACTACTCAAATGCTTGTATACCCTTTGCAGAATTGTGCAATCAGATATGACCCAGATCTTATCTCTCCTCTGAGCCCTCAAAGCACCCACATTCACCCCTCTCAAAGCATGTGCTATTCTTTATTGCAATTGTTTATTTCCTGATTTGTCTTCTTTACTAGTCTGTAAGCCCCTTGGAGTACTATGGAGGAGTTGTCTTTAATTTCTGTATCCCTAACCCTACCATAGCACCAAGCCTACTGTAGGTGATTAAAAAATCTCTACAGTAAGAGAATAAATGGCAGATGATATATAAAGAGCTCCTATAAATCAATAAGAAAAGGATCAACAACACAAAAGAAAAATGGATAAAAATATGGTATAGGGGAAAGGAAGTACAAATGATCATTAAATATATAAAAATACATTCAAACTCAATCACAATAAGATCCACAATAAGAGACAAAAGAGAAAGTGTAATGGCTGTTAAACATATAAGAAAGGTATTCAAACCCAATCATAATAAGAGAGAATTTCTCTAACAAGTTGTGCCAGTGAGAATGAAATAACAAGCACTTTCATATATTGTTGATGGGTATATAAATCGGTACAATGTCAAAGGAGGACAATTTGCAATGGTGCATAACCTTTTACCTAGTAATTCCACTTCCAGGAATTTATCATAAAAGATACATACACGTATACATGAACTGTTTGAACACAGAAATAAAGTCACCTGATATGCTCTAGAACTGCTGTATTGATTGCTAAAATACTGAAATTCTTACATATTTATCGGTAAATACTGATGCTCTGAGCCCACCTAGTACCCTACTGCTGCCTATCATCTAGCCCCTTCCCCAAATCCCCAGACTTTGCAATACAGCAACTCAAGAGATAGCACCTGAGACTGCAGGACCAATCTTCAGGACTAGCCAGCATCATTCTGATTGGTCAGGGTTGTTAAATATTCAGCTATCACTCTAATGCTCAAGGTTATTCACTGCAATATAAAATGCAATAGCAAAGCTTGGGAAACAACCTAATTAAAAACTAACATTTGAGAGCTTATTATGTGCCATGCACTGTTCTGAGTACTTTACATTGATTGACATATTTAGTTCTCACAACACCCCTAGGAAGAAGGTACTACTGTAATTCCCATTTTACAGATGAGAAAACTGAGGCACAGAAAAGTTAAGTAAGCTACCCAAGGTCATATAGCTAATAAGTGATGAGCCAAAATTCTATCAGGATAGCCTGATTATAAAGCCTCTGCTCTTCAACCGAATATCCTTCAGTAAGGACTGGTGAAATTAATAAGGTATATCCATGGGAGGGAATATTTCACAGCGATAAAGAAGATGAGGAAGCTCTTTACAAACTCATAATGGAATAGTATCCAAGCTATACTACCAACTGAAACAGAAGTACAGAAAAATGTGTGTAGTTGTTAGCCAATTTGTGGATACACACACACATACTTGTGTGTGGTATAGATGTGTGTTTTTATATATGTGTACACTATGTGCACGTACTGCCTATTTTAAAAATTGAACTGCAAAATAATTTTTTAAATAAATAATATGATATGTACACAAAGATTCTGAGACAGAAAGTCCAAATTGCTTAGAAATAGAAAAGTTGTGCAAGTGGTCAGAGGTAGAAGAGAATCCACCCTCCTGGTCATCAAGGAGAGCTGAGCTTTCGAGCAGAGGCTTTAAGGATGGGAAAGTTGTGGGACTATCTGGAGAGTGGGGGCATTCTAAGGGGAGGAGCATGAGTAAGAAGTCCATGACAAATTTCAACCCAAAATGAGGCAAAGGTCACTGGAGGTCCCCGTGCCCGCCACAGTTGTGAGATGAGTTTTTTGCCTGGTATTCCAACCTGCTCACCACTGGGCCCCATCACCTTGGTGGTACTCCTGCTGATGAGGCTGAATCTATCCTTCCTGGACCACGCAGCTAGCCTATGGCCTTTGAAAGCTCTACTCCTACCAAGTCAGGCCATTTTCTCCCCTGATCCAGCCCAGACAATACCGCTTGGGTGTAGGCTGTCAAGTTGGTATCTTACAAGCAGGACTGGAGCAATAGGCAAAAGATGAGCTGGATACCTGTACCAATCTCTGAGGCTCCATGTTTCAGAAATGAATTCGCACTTCTACTAAAATGATTCATCACCATGCATTGTATTTGGGAAAATATAAGCCAAGGTGACACACTGGGGACACACGTCTCACTGAAGCATGATGAATCATTTCAGAGCTAAGATGTCAGCCCAGCACCCACTTCCTGTCTCCTGCAAAGGAAGGGAGTGTGTCCCTCTCAGATTTGGGGATCAGATAGCATGAATAGGGCTGAATAGAAGGAATGCTTTGTTATTTTAACAAAGCCCGTTTTCGAAGTATTGTCCCTCCCTGCGACTGTACTTATCAAAGAGAATCAGATTATCATCAGAACAGGCCTCCCATTATTGTATAAAGAAAGCCAGATAATTATCACTCATTAGGTTTTAATTATGGGGTATAATTTTGTCAATGCCACCTCTTCATTTTCCTCTTCTGAAGAAAATTCTTGGAAATTTCTCCCATCCTTTCTGATTTTATTATATCCCATCTGTAACTACTAAATACCTGGTTTATTAACATTTTTTTTCTTAATTGATTTTAAAAATTCAGGTCTGAACACCAGTCTCTGTGAATCACTTTGAATCTACAGCCAATGATTAACACAACAAATTATGGGATTTTTCATTAATGGATAATTTATTAAAGTATCTTGTAACATAACATTAAACCATCTCTCTGCAAATGTGGGCTTCCCTGAGCTTAATTGATGAGTCCACTCTATTGAGAAAGCAAAGCTATTACCTACGGATAAAATGAGCAAAATGTGTCTATAGCAACCACATATGAAGTCTAAAGTTATCATCAGACCTAGAGTTCATCTCCCTCCTGAAATGTAAAGGTAAGATGGAGAAGGGAAAAAAGTAAAATAGATCTTCAGCAACAGCAGAAAAAAGCCTGAATATTAATCAGATCAGGGAGCGGGTGGGAAAGGTTCAGACCCCTGGCCTCTGCAAAAACAGAAGACCTCATTCTCAGGTACAATGTAATATTACAGGAATATATAACAATGTGGTACAATGTAATCCTTCTAATATTTCCACATCAGAAAGCTTCATGTGTGATGTGATGAGGAAGAGTGTAGTTCTGGGCATGAGCCCTCCCCACTTCACCTTCATTCATTCATTCATGCATGCATTCATTTCATCATTCATTCAATACATATTTATTGAACCCCTATTCTGGGCCAGTTGCTGGGTGTACAACAGTGCTTAAGACTGATACATTTCCTATCGTTGTGAAACATATTATCTACTAAATTCCAAACGAACTTGACAATAAAAAAAATTTATAAAAGCAAAAAGCAACTGAAGAGAACTGAGGTAAATCTTAATTTAGATCTCCATGGATACAAATAGAGGAATCAAAGAAAATTAGATAATCATCATATTAGTTATATACTGACCTGCTATTTGTATATAATTACTCTAAACCTAACAAAAACTGTCCAAAGTAGATCCTGGTCCTTTCTTTACAGCTGAGGAAGCTAAGGGACTGCCTCAAGTTGAGGGCTAGAAAGTCCAAGTTGTGGGTTTGGACCAAGACCCGCCAGCCGTCCAGCACCACCTGTTTTCCCTGTACAGAGCGGTCCTCTCTGGGCAGAGGGCTTTTCTCCCAGCTAAGAACCAGAGTCCTCGTAGTAACATAACAGAACGAGACTTCTCTAGCATAACTTAACTCCTCATAGAAATGCTTCATAAGGATCAATGATCTCTTTTTCAAAGGCTGTTAAAAAATAACCTTTATATATAGATCAGTTCTATTCTTCTGAAATATTATAGTAGATGATAACATCATGTTTTACCCCTGTTATTACAGTCCACACAATAACTTGTTTTGCCAAGCTTATATGCTGTCTTATGTTAGATATATAACTAATAATGCTACTTTTTGTTCTAGCTTCTAGAAACTTCCAAGCTTAAAATCTCAATTTATTTCAATGTAATTCCTTCATTTGTTCAACCAACATGCGTGGAAAATGATTACTTTCGTGTGATTATCTTATCCCTGCCTCAAAGGGCTTTTGATTTCTTTTTTATCTTTATTGTCATTGTTCTTCCATGACATCTTTATTACAATGTATTTTAGTATACATGTCTTTTGGAAGTAGTCAGGAGAGCATATGTAAATGACAGCTAGACAGCTAAAATAGTTTGACTATAAAAATGGTAGCATCCGGGGCGTCTAGGAGCACAGGGCTTAGACTCTCAGACGCTGGGTTCAAATCTCAAGTCTTCCCCATGCACAGTGTAAACTGAGATAAATTACACTTCTGAGCCTCAGTTTCTTCATCTGTGAAATAACACTAAGAATTCCCACGCAAGATGTTTATAAGGATTAAATAAGATAAAGTATATAAATCATCTAGCACCAGCTGGGACACAGTAAGTGTTTATTAGTCACTACTTGTGATTAAATGAGGTAAATATGCAATGGGTTGAGCTTGGTTTCCATGAAAGATAAATGAACATTTTTAAAACCTCAAAATTTTAATTAATTTTATAAACTATTTCCCTTGGGTCCTCTCTAAGATTCTTGGCACTGATCCATCATGCCTGGTTGTTGAACCCTCTTGTCTAATTATAAACTAAATTCTGGCTTGTTAGCAAGGAAGATTGTCTCAGGCTCTGTTCTGTAAACAATACCAGAGAAAGCACAGATGCTTTGCGACCTAGGAGGACTCCTTCAGTTGGTAGTTTGTTGTTGTTGTTTTATTTGTTTGTTTATTATCTTAAAGACCCCACAAATGACTCTGGCTTTGAAAGTTGTATATTTGCTTATCCACAAGCATAGCACCTTAAGCTTTCCTCATCACACTGTCTTCTATTTGGTTCATTTCCACGTCTGCCTCGTTCATAGTGAACTTCTTGAGGACGGGCAATATCTCTCATTCCCCATTCACCCCTTATTCCTACTTCAGTGGTAGGCACATAGTAGCTGCTCGATGAATATCTGTTGAACTGATGAATGAACCAATCAATTAATGAAAAGCTACATGAGGATGAGGTCCATATTTAATGCATGTTATCTTCCCATATTACTTATCATAGTGAATGAGTGAATGAATGAATGAATACCATTTAGCTGAGTCTACTTGAGATACAAACAACTTTTTCAATAATAACAATTTAAACATACATATTTTAGCTTAAGCCACATGATGATATATATATATATTTAAATCCCAGCGTCAATTTTTAGAGAACTTTCAAAGCCATGCCCAACATTAAAAGGTTTGGATTTCTTTGTGACTATTCTCAGCAAAATTCTCAACCACATCTCAACCACTAACAAGTTTTCACAGTGTTCTGGTTTGGAGTCTGGGTGTTGCACTTTCCCCCTTAGTCCTGGGGGAAGGTTGGGCAGTGAAGCACCCAAAGCACACAAGTGAACCACCCCAAGATCAGAGTGAGTTTATCAGGGTCTGCAGATGGAGCCTGGCTAGTGTTTTTCCTAGAATTCAGGCATATTTCATGTCTCTGAAAGAGGCCTGCCAGGGATTCATTCATCACAAATACCCAGGAGACTCTTAGAAAATAACTCTTGCAAAATTGGGTTCAAGAGCAACAAGCCAGTGGAAAGCTGTGTGGTGATTCCGAGTACTTTGCTTCATGAACTGTTGGTTTTCTCAAGGAGTCTCCCCATCACACACGATATTGGCTCACACGTGAGACGGCCCCTTCCTGCATTTCCACACACACCCATGCATAGAGCTCAGTATCACACAGCCTATCTTTGAGTGACAGACATGATAGATGTTTGGGGAGTCCAGACTTCTGTCAAGTAACTTTATACCCCTCCTTCTTTCCCCTTTGCAAGGAAAAAAAAATCCAAACACCTTTGTTTACCTATGTAGAAGAACACCCAAACCACTGTATTCTACCTTTGCTTTCCAATGTTTGCTCTGCTACTTGTATTTTCCAAATGATTCATAAAGGTATTTTCCTAAACAAGGAATTTCCTCCCTAAGAAAAATTTCATACCTACTGTTAAAGAATGTTTTTTTGTCACCTGAGATGCCTAATTGTTTCCCAGTATCCATTCTCCCTTTACTGAGAATTAGAACCCTTGAGTTTTAGCCGTGTACATTTAAACACCCAGAATAAAGACTACCTGCCTAAGACTCCTTGCTGCCATGGAAGACAAGCAGAATTGTGAACAACTTACTAGTTGTGTTCTTATAGAAAAGAGCATGCCCTCCACTTCCTTTGTACCTCCCTCCTATTGGTTAAATGTGATCACCATGGTGACAGCTTGGGCCGCCATGTTGGACCATAAGAGGAGGATGTGTGTTGAGTCCTGACCAAGCAACAAGGTAGGAGAGCTTTAGGTCCCTGCCACTGTGGACTTGCTACGTCAATCCTGAACTACTTAGACTATTACGTGAGAGAGAAATAAACTTTTCCCTTGTTTTAGCTGCTTTTATTTTGGTTCGTTTTGACAGCCATTAAAATGGTATCCTGCTTAGTACACACAGATATTGGCAAACATCAGCAGCATCAACAAATACTGTGACAGGCATTGGAATCAGATTATTCATTAGAGTGAGCCTGCTCATTTCCGTTCTGTTGCTTTCTTGTTTTCCTTTTTCATGTAGAATCATTCTGCAGATTCTTATCAAGTCGGCAGATCTCTATTGTCTGCGGTTATAACTAAAAATTTTAGCATTTTATATGCAATGGGACTTTTTTCAACCATTTCCAATGAATACTGTATGTGTCTAAATTTAACTTCAGTTTACGTTTAGGTTAAATTAAAATTTTCTATTTAAATCTCATGAAGCTTTAAATTTTATTTCAGATTTTCTCATGTTTTAGTATGAGTCTTCAACCATACAGAAAAACAGAAAGTCTTTTTTAAGAAAACAAGAAATCACTAACCAATCATATTAAAGAAATCTTAAGATTTTGTCATATTTGGTTCATTTAAACTTTATGCATACCATTCAGCAACTTGCTTTTTCATTCAAAATGGGGCTGTAGTTTCCTTTTGTTGTCTCCATTCTATTTTATAATTTTTCTGCAATGTATCCATTCTCCCATTGTTAAACATTAGGCTGTTTTCAAATTTTCACTATTTCAATCAATGCTGCGATGAGCATTCTTATATCTGACTGCAGGGGCACAGGTTCAAATATTTCCTAGGATATGTGTCTAGAAATGAAATTGCAGTGTTCTAGTAACATATGTATACTTCCAACTTTAATAGACTTCACTAAATTTTAGCTCCCCAAACTTATTCTACCAATTTCTACTCTCATTTCTCTATATATTCACCAGCATAGGTATTGTCAGTTTTTGTTTTGTTTTGTTTTGCCAGTATGACAAGGATGCAATGGTAACTCATTTTAATTTACGGCCTTTAATCACTCACTAGGTCTGTTTAGCATTCAGTTGTCCTATTCTGTGACTTGCCTCTTTAGGCCTTTGCCCAATTTACTATTGGGTTACCTGGAGTTTTGGTTGATTTGTCCTATTCTTTTCATACCTGGGATATTAAACCTTTCTGTCTATATGCACTAGAAATATCTTCTTCTACTCTATGGGTGATCATTTCAATTGCATGCACAGAATTAAAACATTTTAATGTCAATCATCCTTCTCTATAAATTGTGCTTTTGTCTTCTGATTAAGAAACCTTTTCCTACCTGAAATCATAAAAATATTCTTCAATACTTTATTCTAATAATTTTAAAGTGTAGTTTCTTCAAATATAGGTCTTTAACCCATGGAGAAGTAAATATAAAGTTAAGTATTTTAACTCTGGGAATAACAAATTACTATGGTTCTCATGACATTGAAGGATTTGGTGACAGAAAAAAAGTGATTGCATTTTGAAAAAGAAGAAATGACACCCCAAAATACCCAGAAAAATAGCAGCAGCAGCTGAAAGAATGGTGTCGCAGAGGGAGGAGGGGGGCTCCCTTGTATGGGCATGCAAGGAGAGCTGACTATGGGTGGCCAGGACACAACGCAACACATGGTCGATGATGAACCTGGAACTTGCATAATTTTGCTGACCCATGTCACCCCAATAAATTTAATTTAAAAAATTATAATAAAAAAGAATTTGTCGTGTGTACTTTTTTCTGTTTTGTCACTTTTTAAGTACTTTGGGGATCTTTTAACCCACGCTTGCCCCACCCTTGGCCCACGGGCTGCATGTGAATGCAGCCCAACACAAATTTTTACACTTTCTTAAAACATTATGAGATTTGTTTGCAACTTTCTTTTTTTCTTAGCTCATCAGCTATCGTTAGTGTTAGTGTATTTTATGTGTGTGACCCAAGACAATTCTCCTTCCAGTGTGGCCCAGGGAATGCAAAAGAGTGGACACCCTCATTTTAATTTATGTCTCATGCAGCATAGGAGTCTTAGTTTATGCATTGAGCTCAGTGTACACACCGCTGCAGATCTGCTCCTCCTCACATACTCTCTAGCTCTGGCCACTTGCCTTTTTTTCCAGGCTGCTGTAGCAACCCCAGCCATGGCTCACACCCCAGCTGCTGCCATCATTGCCTCCTATCCTAATATCTCCAATTGCCTCCGCCTCCCCTGGGATAAAGACTGGGCTGAGGTACACACTCCTCTGTGCCAGCTGTGTGGGAGCTGCAGCAGGTCTGATGTTCAAGGCCAACCTGACGCAACCCCACAGAGACTGGTTTTCCTGGCCAGTGGTTGCCTAGCAGGATGGGGTCCTGCTGCCGGCAAGTGAGGGAGACTCGATACCCTGCAGGGCAGGCAGGCTTTCACTCGTGAGCCAGAAGACGGGAACATGCCTGCAGATAAATGTCGTCCCGTTTTCTTCCACGGCAGACTGCTCTGGGAAGCAATGGACCCACGTGACCACTGAGCAGATGCCCCACATGCTTTCTTGAGAAAGTAAGCCTAAGCTTGGCCACGCCCCAACTCGCATTGCTTTCCCTCCTACTCTGCCTCAGTCCCTTCATTCTCTTTGTCCCTCAGGATTGTATCCTCTTCTCCAATGAGCATCAGCATGTATGTTTTGCTTCAGACTCGCTTTTCTACAGACCCTACACTAAGAGCGTTACTGAAAATATAAGAGTATTATCCATTAGTAACTAAAATTCAAAAATTGTATTAAAACTGGTAAACAGTTGCATTACAGATGTTAAAAATATAATTAGTATATTTTGTAAATATCATATAATGACTTGGTAGTTTATTGACAGAACAATCATTTAGTGATCTGACTTGCTTCTATGGACATGAAGATAAAAATACAAAGATCTGAGCCATATTTAGAAGATGCATTGAATATGAATTTGTTATTAACTAAATATGAGGGTCAAGGGGTAGGTGATGTTAAGGATTACACCTTGGTTTATGTTTTGGGCAACTGAATGAATGGCAATGCCATTCATTTCTTCAGAGCAGAAAGGGGTCTATATGTATGATAGGGCAGGACCCCAGGGGTTAGGCAGAGGACTGTTAGGGAAAATGATGAATTCATGAAATCTGAAAAGTCTGAAATGTTTTGTAGGCATGTGCATAAATGGGTTGAAACTTCATGAAGTAGATCTGGGTTGAAGACACTGACTTTTGAATGCTCTGATTAAGCATCCACAACCATCTCTCCCATCTTCCTTGCTAACAGAACCCCAATTTTGTTCAGGCAGTGATGTACCCAGTTCAGGGGATAAACAGAAATTGGTTAATTCAACCACAATAACCCCATTTCTCTTCATCACTGATTGGTTGAAATTGCAGATACGACCCATTTCTAAGGCAAATGAAGTCTACTGGGGAACTTCTAGGAAAGATTTTCCTCCCTGATAAAACAGAGAGCAGCATAAGAAAAAAGCTCTCTTATGCCTTCAAAACCCACTTCCCTTCCACTTTAAGTGTGTTACGTGAGAACCTGAGGTTTGGAGCTTCAGCTGCCATCTGGAAACCGGCGAGATGGCTCTGAGCATGGCAGACGGAGGGCAGAAAGAGCCTTGGTTTGATCACACGTCTGAGCCCCTGAACCAACTCTGGAATGGACTATCTCCAGACTTGTTCTGTCATAAACTTAAAAAGCATCACTGTTAAGCTATGGCTGGGTACACAGAAGTTCGCTGCCAAAATCTCCCCAAATAATACAGATATCGTCTGCGTACCCCTAGTAACTGGAGCCACTGCAGCGGGAGCGACCAGCAGAAAAGGCCTGGGGACGAAGTCGTGAAACACCAGCCCGAGAGATAGTAGTAATCTCGTATGACCAAAGTAACAGTCGTTACAATCCAGCAGCACCGCAAGGAAATAGATGAAGAGAAATGTAACTGAAAACCATCAGTTTAGCTCTTTAATTGCAATCTGTTTAAAAATGTGGCCAAAGATAAGGTAGAAAACAGGAGCCACAGGTTTTATCTAAATAAAGGGTGTTTTTAAATTCTGGGAGTTCCATCTTTTTTCACCTCATTCTCCCAATCGAGAATTAGGTTAGAGTCATTCATTGATAGGTAAAGTGAGTCAAATTCCATACTTAAGAGTTTCCTATGGGTTTGGGTCATGAAGCTCCCTTGGACCTGAGAAATTATTGCTTGACAGCACGAAACTAGGCTGATGAATACTTTTGACAACACCATACACCAAATTAGTGACCTGGCCAACTTCAAATTTCTCCTCTAGCGGCTGTTGTTGCCAAGTTTTTAATTGTGAATGGACACGATAAGATTATCCTTCTCCCTTCATTTAGAATAAATATTTGTAGACTCACTGGCATCACACTATCCATATAATGCATTTATTCCTTCATTGGGCTATTGGTGATTTAAGAGGATAATCCTCTGCTGGACCATAGCGTGGAAGATGAGGTCAGGAAATACTTCGTATGAGATAAGAGTGCAATTTTAGAAATGTTCAAGGGAAACTAATTTAGCAGTAGGAAGAGGAAAGGACATGGGAAAGAGCTCTGAGGTCAGACAGAGTTGGTATTGAATTTTGGCCCCAACATTTAGAAACTGTGAGAAATTAAGCAAGTTGCTTACACTTTCTGAATCTGTTTTCCCTCTGCCAGATAAGGATAATAATATCAACTCCATAGGATTGTTCTGAGGACTAAATCACGTCTGCAAAGAGCACAGAGCCTGGCTTATAGTACATTTTGATAAATGACTAAAAGTTTTAAATCAGTACATTTCTAGATTGTTTTTAATTTTAAAAAGGTTATTGAGGCTAAGTATCTGTGAACTATGTTGCAAAAACATACTTTCTTAACTTTGTATAAAGTATCTTTCTTTGGGCCAAAAAAATCTATTTAATGCAGACAAGTCTGTCCATTTTTTCTCTTTATGGCTTCTGTGTTTATGTCTTGTTTAGGAAAGTCTTTGATGTGTTCAAGATTTAAATATACTGTCCTGTATTTTTGTTTAATACTTTTTTAGTTAAGTATATGCAATTACTCTAAGACTTAATGTTAGGTTGTGATCAAACTTTTCTTCAAATCTATATCCAATAAGCTCTCTTTTCCAACAATCTCTTTTATTTTTCCTATTAAAACAACTTTATTGTAGATTAAATTCCATAAATACATGCTTCTGTTTCTAAACTTTGTCCTCTGTTTCACTGATCAGTTTATCTATTTCCTCATGAACACCATATTGTTGTAATTAATATTGACTTATGGTACACTGTATATATGGTGTTTGGTTAAGTCAAGATCCTTATTATTTTTCTTTGTTAAAATAGTTTTCGGAGATCCAAGATGGCGGAGTAGGTAAATACTGTGCTTGCTTCATTCCATGAACACATTAAAATTACAACTAAATTATTGAACAACCCACCTGGAGAACCATCTGAAGTCTAGCTGAACAGTTTTATAACTAAGGATACAAAAAGGAGGATGCCATGGCGAGATTTGTAGGAGGGGAGCATATGCGAAAGGAGCGAAACCTCCGGGGGCGACAGAGAATCGGGAGAGGAGGGATATCTCAGCTGCGGAGGTTCCCCAGAGGAGCTAGGGACCCCAGCCCCATACCAGGCTCCCTAGCCTGGAGCACTGGTACTGGGAAAAGGAGCCCCACAACATCTGACTGTGAAAAACAGTGGGGACTCTGAGCGTCTGGCTGGGATGGAAGGCTCCAGGAAATCCAGGCGTCCTCTTAAAGTGGCCATGCAGACTCAGTCACTCATGGGTACTCACCCTGGGCTCTGGCAGAGAGATGGTGACTCAGGGGGCATTGGAGGCATACGGGGAGCAGGCAGAGGTGTGTGGCTTTGCAGCAAGGGCTGGAGGACAGCCACAGTTTTTCCTGGGTATGTCCTCCCGTGCAGCTGGCTAGTGGGTGCCATCTTTCCTGTGTTGTGCCTGCCCCCACACGGCCAAATCTGAACCTGATTGGTCTGGGGAGCTCTACTAACTCCACCCCATTGACTCACTAGGACCCCATCCCACCCATCAACTTTCCCCGGTGAGCAGCCAGCCCTGCTCATATTGCAATCTTCCTTGGAAAGTATTTAAGTCCACAGGCCCTAGGTAGGTAGTGACCAGCATTGATGTGCTCTGAGACTTTTGCTGAGTAGCTCGAGGCACAGCATTGGCACCAAACCAAAATCTACAGGAGCACCCAGCACAGGTGACCAGGGAGATAGTGCCAGGGCCACACAGGGCACCTATGACACAAAGCTATCCAGCAATACTGGGAGATGTAACAGATCTACCTAATACATAGAAACAAATACAGACAGGTATCCAAAATGTGTAAACAAAGAAATGCCTCGCAAATAAAAGAACAGCAGAAAAATTCCAGAAGAAGAACTAAACAAGATGGAGGTAAGCAATCTATCAGATACAGGGCTCAAAATCATGATTTTAAGAATGCTCAAGAAACTTAGTGAAAACTTCAACAAAGAAATAGCAAGCATAAATAAGGACATAGAAACCATAAAAAAGAACCAGTCAGAAATGAAGAATACAATAACTGAAATTCAGAATGCAATAGAAGGAATCACCAGCAAACTGAGCAGAGGATCAAATCATTTAATTGGATGGAAGGTAGTAGAAAACATCCAGTCAGAATAGCAAAAAGAAAAAAGAATCCAAAAAAAACGAGGATAGTTCAAGGGGCCTCTGGGATATCAAACGTAACGACATTTGCATCATAGGGGTACCATAAGAAGAAGAAAGAAAGCAAGGAATTGAGAAGCTATTTGAAGAAATAATGACTGAAAACTTCCCTAACCTGGCAAAGGAAACAGACATACAAGCCCAGAGAATCCCAAACAAGATAAACCCAAATAGGCCCATTCTAAGACAGGTTATAATTAAAATGGCAAAAATTAAAAACAAGGAGAGAATCCTAAAAGGAGCAAGAAAAAAGCAACTAGTAACTTTAAGGGAGCTCCCATTAGACTGTCAGCTGATTTCTCAACAGAAACTTTGTAGGCCAGAAAGGATGTCCTTGAATGATAGCTTTCAAGGACAAAGAGTTTCCCAGGCAAGAAAAAGCTAAAGAACTCCATCACCACCAAATCAGTATTATAAGAAATGTTAGCGGGACTGCTTTAAGATGGAGGAAGTGGGGTTCCCCGGTGGTGTAGTGGCTAGGCTTCAGCACTCTCAACGCCGTGGCCTGGGTTCGGTTCCCAGCCAGGGAACTACCACCCCACCCCCCAAAAAAAGAAGATGATGGAGGAAGAAAAACAAAATTATGAACAATAAAATGGCAATAGGTACCTATCAACAATTACTTTCCATTTTAATGAATCAAAAGCTCCAACTAAAAGACATGGAGGGTATTGCACTAAGCAGAATGTCCAAAAGAGGAGACAAGATGCGAGTTGACTTCGCTCATAGGTGAGATCTAAAGAAGAAAATAAACAAGTGGACCAGGAACAGGACCATAGATATGGAAACATCTGGTTTGTTGTCAGATGGGAGGAGGGTTGGGGAGGGGTGAAATAAGGGGAAGAGATCGGGGGGTTCAGTCTGGTGGTTACAGAGTAATAGTTACGGGGCTACAGGGGTAACGTGCGATTATAGTCCATAACGTTGCAATAATTATGGGTGTAGTCAGACGGGTACTGGATTTGTTGGGATGATGGGAGGGGGATCGGAGGGGTGGGTAAAAGCGGGGAAGAAATCAAGAAGTACAAATTCATAGTCACAAAATAGTCACAGAGATGTAAAGTGCCGCATGGCGCATAGAGTCAACACGGTAATAACTATGTATGGTCAGATGGGAACCAGATGTGTTGGAATAAGGATTTTGTAAGTCATATAAATGTATTATCACTATGCTTGCACACCTGAAACCAATGTAATATTGCATATCAAAAAATAAATAAAAAGATGGTACTGGAAAAAATAGTTTTTATTCTAGCCCTTTTTTTAATCAGCTGAACTTTAGAATCCATTTATTAGGTTTCCTTAAGAAAACTCAGCTGTAACAGTTTTTGGAATTAGATTCAATTCATATTTTTAGGAAATTCAGTTTTTCCACCTAGATCTATTTATTCAAAACTTCTTTGTGTCCTTTAAAGGAGCTTTCTGTACATTTCTTGTTTTATATATATATATATATATATATATATATATATATATATATATAATCATTTTTATTGCTGTGTACAATTCTTGTTAGGCCTTTTGAAATACACTTTATGGTTTTATTGCTAAGATGAAATAGGAGTTTTATTTTATATTTTCTAACTGATCATCACTGATATATAGGAAAGCTATGGTTTCTAGCTTGTTCTATGATCATGTATGTGATTGTCTGAATTTTCATATTAGTTTACTAGTTTTTACATTGTTTTCCTTGGATTTTTAAAAAATAAAACAGGTTTGTACCATAAGTGACAATTTTATCACTTACTTAAATATTTAAACTTTTCTTGTCAAAATGCTATTTTTAAGCCCTCCAGTATAATACTGAATAGTAGCAGTGATAATAGGCCCCCTTGTCTTATTTTCTGACATTAGTGGAAATTTTCTGATGCTTCACCATTAAGTACAATGATTTTTTCTAACTCTAGTTCTTGCTAAGAGATTTTATCAGAAACAGGCATTTCATTTCATCAAATGCTTTTTCAGTATCTACCTACTTCCATCTGCAATAAATAGCTTTCCAAATACTGAAGCATCCTTGTAGTCCTAGGAAAAACCTACAATGATGTGATATATTACTTTCTTATATTGCTAGATTTAATGTGCCAATGTTTTAAGATTTTTTTTCATTCATCTGTGAATGTAGTGGGCACAACTTTTCCTCTGTGTGTGCCTTCTGTGCCAGTTGGTAGGTTATTGTCTTTCAGCTCCAAGCCCACCCTTCTGTACTTCATGATGCTGGGGCTGGAACCCAGCAAACCACACTTCTGCTTTGCTAGATGACTTCTTTTTCTTTTAATTGTTAGATTTATTGGGGTGCCATTGGTTAACTAGAACTACATGGGTTCTGGGTGTACAGTTCTACAGTGCATCGTCTGTGTGTTGCATCATGTGTTCCCACCCAGTGTCAGCTCTCCTTTCAAATACAAGGTGATGGAAAGAGAGCAGATGACTTCTTATCAGCCTCTGATAACAAAGGAGACTGCAGGGCTAGAAGAGGAAGAAGGGGTTTGCTCCTTCCTGACAGCTCGTCGTGATCTTCCTGTCTGCTTCCCCTTCCTGTGTGTGGTATCCTGGCAACGCTCTTCACCCAGGCAGCAGCCTGTTCCCTCCCCTAGCAACAGCTGAACCCCGTCTGGGGCTTTTCCAGCACTTGCAGAAGCAGCCAGCATGCTCCATACCCACCTCCCCCGCCTCCGCCCAGACACCAGCACCAACGTGGCAGCGGCCGCACTTCCGGAATCCGAGTTTCAGTTTGGACCCTCCTCCAAACTTCTGTATTTTGAAAAATTCAACTTCTTCTCTTTAGTCCTTCATGCTTTGGGGTGGAAGCTTCTTTCTGCCAGTGGTGTAGTTGTGCCACCTTAGAGTTCTCTTTTTCTCCTTTCGGTTACCTGGGTAACAACATAATATCTAATTATCAGCTCTTTCCATTATTTTATCAATTTTCAGTAACTGACAAGGTTCTATCTCTTGACTGGCCTCTCACTGGCTCACTATCCTTTTCTGGCTTTCATAACAGGGTCTGGTGGCCTCTTTGAATGAGTTAGAAAGCCTTCCATATTTTTTCATCTGTACCTTGAAGTTTAATAAAACTCTTCTATACATACTTCTGAGCCTGGTGCCTTTCTATAGGTGTAGATTAAAATTAATGTTCAATTTCTGCTATGAATATAGGTCTATTCAATTTTTCCCTATCCTCTTGAGTCAATTGTGGTAATCTTTTCCATAACAACAACAACAACAACAAACAACCATCCATTCCAATTTTATTTTCAAATTTGTTCCTATTAAGCTGTTCACAGCAATATCTTAAAATTTTACCATCACTCAAATTCTAATATGCCTGGTTATAGAATTTTAGATTCAAAATCAAATTCTTTTAGGCCTCTGAAAATTTGGTCCACTGTCTTTTAACATTCTGGTAATGAAAAGTTGTTACTACGCAGCTTCGTTCTTTTGTAGGAAAAGCTCCCTTTCTCTCTTCTTTTTTTCTCCTTCTGTAGAAGTTTTCTAATTTTTTTCTTTATTCTTTCAGAGTTTACAAGTTCTGGAGGGTGAAGTTTGTTGCATTCACTCTGTTTATAATACTATGGGCCCTTTCCATGTAAGAGTAAGTGTCTTTTCAGTTCTAGAATGTTTTTCTATTGCTTTGATAATCTTTGATCATTTTTTTCTCTGTGTCAGGAGATCTTACCAGATGAATAAATATTGAACCAACTTTCATTTCCACCCAACGATGGAGTGACTGGGACTGAATTTATGCTCCTGCCTTAAACAACTAGAAAATGGGACAAAATACATGAACAAGTGGTTTTCAGATATCGGATAATAGAGTTTAGGACCGTCAGCCCTGAGAAAAGGGAAAAGGCTGAGGCAAGCCCCCTGGTGGGCCAGCTTGCCGCTGGGAGGTGACTTGTAGGCCACAGTGCAGGGAGAATGGAGCCAAACAGAATTCTGCCGGCAATCCTGCTGAGTTGATGAGACAAACCAGAGTGTGGGGAGGTACCACTGTTCAGCTATCAGGCTGACAAAAGAGAAAAATTATGACCACACTTTTCCACTGACAAGATTGGGGAAACAGGCATCCTCCTACATGCTGGTGGGAATGCAAACTGCTGAAACTCTTCAGGGAGGAACTATGGCAATACATTATAGAACTAAGTATGTCCTTGACTTTGGAACCAGCGATCCCATTTCTAGAAATCTGCCCTGAAGATACACACTTACAACAATAAAAAACATGTGTGCATATATTCGTGTGGTTATTTGTTGCATCATTGTTTACAACGGGAAAATATCAAACAACCTAAACACCCAGATATAGGAGACAATGGAGCATCGTGCTGCTGTTAAAAAAGATAAGAAGAATGAGGACGAGGACTTCGAGTATGAGTTGATAGGGAGCTGTCTCCAGGATAGATTACCAACTGAAAAAGAAGCAAAGTGCCAAACATTGTACAAAGTATGCTATCCTTCCTCTAAGACAGAAGGTATATAAGAAAATATACATGTTTCTGCTCATTCATACAAAAGAAATGCAGGAAACATAAACTGGAAACTAATGAGATCAGTCTCTGCAAGCAGTGGGTAGGAATGAGATGGAAAGAAACGGGGAAGGGGAATAGATGGTAAGGATGAGGTGGGTATTAACACTTCTCTGAATACACCTTTTGGATAGCCTTGACTCTTAGAATCATGGTAAGATTTCATATGTCAAAAAAATAAGTAATCAATTAACATCAACTAAGCAGGGAGGAGTGGGGTGAGACTGGAATACAAACCGTAACAAGTGAACTAACTGTATTCCAGGTAAATAATATTTGCACACTCAATGACCCCTGCAAAGCCAAATCAGACCCCAAACCACACAATAAGGATTCACCCATCAGGCCTCCCAGAGACCTAACTTTGTTCATGCTTTTCCATGTCTGCACAGCTGGAGCCCTCCAATTGTTTTACTGGGTTTCATTTATTTGTCACCCTGAGTGACATCCTTAGTTAGGAGCTGCAGAATCTGAATGTTAAGGAAAGGGTAGACTGGGTAGATTTGATTCTGAGTTTTAGAAATACCGACTATTGGGCCCAGGACCATACCCTGCCCAACAGGACAGGGAATGAAAGAGATTGGCTTAGTGTTGGTGGAAAAGAAAATCCTTCTCTTATGAAATAAAGGGCACTACATTGGATGAAAAGATTTCATAATCATCCGTTCTTACATGACTTTCAAATGCTCTTCATGCTCATTAACCCAGATTAATTACAGTTAGACTTCTCAGTTTAATTAAAGTTGGAGAAGGAGTCACTGGTTTTAAAAAGCCTAGTGAGAAACTGAATAACTGAGCGCTTAAATGCCTCATTGTTGGAGACTTTAATCTGTCAGGTTATCATCATGGAGTGTTAGGTATAATGCCTAAGAAATTATCAATAATCAAGGAGTCTTTTTCTTTACCTTTAAAAATATTGACCTATTGATTTCACATTCAGCTATTTCTCATGAGGAAATCATCAGAATGCACGTAACTATTTACATATACAGATTGCAGCATTTTTCTTTGCACAAAAATGGAATGTACCTAGGTGTCCACAATAAAGAAATGGCTAAAGACATTATGTATCAGCTACTAAAAAATTTTTTTAAAGTAGTTAGTGACATGGGGAAATAATCAGAATACTAGAAAATAATGCTACAGTAAAGTTTGCCTACATGATGCTGCTGGCTAACAGAAAAATGTTGGGTGCCAACATATTAAATATGTTACATAGATTTTAAAAACAGTATAAATATGTATTTTATACAGTGAAAGCAAGATACATGTGTATATATATGTACATATATACTGCTTTTTATATGTATTTATATTTTTTTTATATATACACACACAGAGAAAAAAGCCTAGAACAATTAACAAGGGGAAAAAAATGACCTGATAGAAACACACCAAAATTTTAACGATGATTATCTTTATGTAGTAGGAACTGTGGATAATTGTTTCCTTACTTATGTTTTAGGTATTTTCTAGTTATTTTTCATTAAACATGAGTTACTTTTATTAATTCTATTTTTCTTGTTGCTCAAGCCAATAATCTGGGAGTCATCTTGACCTCTTTTCTCTAAAACCCTGTGGGCAATCCATCACCAAACCTGTTAACTCTACCTTCAAAAAAGTCCTGAATCTATTCATTCACTTACTAGTCCCCTTATTATGGTCCAAGTCACCCCCATCGATTGCCTGGATTTCTGCCACAGCCTTCTTTCTGGTCTGTTTCCATACTTGCCCTCCCACACCCACTCGAGTCTCAAGAAGGACCAGAAGGAGGGGGTATAAGAGAAAATTATGGCGAGTAAAACAGTGTCCCATGTAGCAAAAAGCCAAAGTCTAAAGAGGAGTATTTCTAATGGGGGCCTTGATGGAAATGGCTGACACATTTCAAGGAATACTAAAGTCTGCCATGGCACATGAAGTGTGTTTTTACTCTGTGCTTAAATCACACACCTCTTTTCCATTATTCACATGAAAACACAGTGAAAATCTCTTATCCGCAGTAACCCTGAATTGTGTGTGAGTGCCTTGGGTTGCTTGTGGTAAATCCAGCCAGATCTTGCACAGAGAACGTAGAAGACAAGATTATAAATGAAGAAAAGAAACTGGAGCAAGAAGTGACCAGCGGGAATCCTCAGAAAGCATGGGGTAGGGCGCTAAATGGCCCAGTCTGTAAGGTGGAGGCTTGAGACATTTTATTCCCACATGAAGAGAAGAGAGGACCTCAAAAGTCTGGGGAACTTAGGGACATCCACTCAGGCGTTTCTGTTGCGTTAATATACTGTCAGGGAAAAATGGGTTGGGAAGATGTCATTTCCACACTGTTTTCTAATTGGCCTCATGGGACTATGTCATGAGCAGAGTCAGTGTCTCATTCGTGTTCATGTGCCCTTCACCTGCCACAGGACCTGCCCAAAAACAGGTGTCTGAAAACAATCATAAAATGAATGTATTAGTGAATTAGGAAGGAAAAATAAATGAATGAATGAGTTTACAGATAACAATAGGAATGGTACTCCCAGAGCATTTCCTGTGCCAGGTATTGTTGTAAGGGCTTTCAGGCATTAACTCATTGACTTGACATTAGGATTCAATTCTCACCCCCTCCCTGGCTTTATGTATCATGTGATCAGATTTATGGTGCAAAGAAACTCTTTAATGAGACTGATTTAAAAAGCAGATGTCCTTAATTAAAAAGAGGCTGCTCATCAAAGCTGCTCTTACATAAGTGGCCCAGGTGCTGTTGGCTTACGAAAATGCATATGAGCACCAGAGGCTAGAGACTCGGAGGGGATGGCCTCAATATTCCATTATACGAACAACTGGAAGGGACAGGCTGAGTCAAAGCAAAGCAATTATCCTGTTCATTCAGGCCTACCCCAAAAGCTGCTTGTGTCGCAGTTGTCTTAGTTCACTAATAATAAACCTAAACTAAAAATAATAAAACTAAAAATACAGGGTCTGGCAGAAGTAATGCCCTTCCTGATGAGCTGGTAGTCTATACCATATCTTTTATTACAAACTCATAAGCATGTAATTCTGTAATATAACAATATTTTAACTACTTTAAAAAAGGGTATTACTTCTGCCAGACCCTGTATATAGATTTGTATGTTTTTCCCAAAAGTCTTTGAGTCTATGATTCTCTTTCATTGAATCATTTGACAAGAATTTCTTGAGCACCTAGTATGTCCTGGGCACTTAGAATGGTGCCTGGCACACAGTAAGTCCAAACAAAGTCACTGCTCCATAGAGTACACCTTACCTCACAATTGAGATGTCAGAACAGCAATCCCCCCCAATATTTTATAGAAAAAACGTTGAGATCAGAAAGAGGAAGTGACTCTGATTATGATCAAATGGAAAGATAAGGACCCTAGATGCTAATTCTTGATAGTTAGAATGTAAAGCACTGGGACTTGTACAGAGCAATTGTTTTGATGAACTCGTTTTTAGTACTGTGGTTTCTCCTCAGAGTGTAAAATATTTTGCCACGCATCTCACACACATCGTTAAAGGTTCTTGAGCCCTGCACTCCCTTTTTGGCAGTGTGCTTGGGGGACTCAGTGGGAGATCCCTGGTAGGAGAGCTGTAGGCATTTTTTATTTCTCTCTGACTCTCACATCCTTCAGCAAACCTTACCCAAAGCCCTTTATCACTTCCCTTTATCTCCACTGCTCCCACTCCCGGTCTATGCCATCATCATCTCTTATCAAGATTACTGACCTAGATAGAGTTCTATCTGGTGTCACCATCGTTCCCCCCTTGGCTTTCCTCTACCACAGCCAGAGGGAGCCTTTTAATATGTAGTCACGTCTTGTCATTCCTCCGCCCCAAACCCTGCAAAGACACCCCACCCCCACTCCGCACAGTGTCCCAGCCAGCCAAGGTCTTTCCGTGGCCTCCAGGGTCCTGCACAGTCCCGCCCCATGTCCCCCGCCCTCGGCTCCTACCCGCCCCTCTTCCACAGGCACCATGCCAGCCCCTCCGGCCTTCTGGCTATTTCCCAGGCCCTAGGGAATGTTTTCACCCCAGGGCCTTCGCGTTCGCTCGTCTGTCTACCTCAAACGTCTCGTCCCCAAATATCTTCATCTTCATGTCTTTGCTCAGTGCTGCCTTTTCAGTGAAGGCCCTGACCTCTCTGAACTTGGCACACTCTTGGCGGCTCCCAGTGCCCCTTACTTTGCTCTATTTTTCTCATCACTTAGGACTTTCTAAAAAGCTACATACATAAATTGTTGTATATACTCTCTTTCCACCTCCAGCTGCCGCAGCGAAGGAACTGACGTCGTGTCCACGCCTCTGCAATGGATGCTCAGACGCAAGTGTTCCAGCTTCCTGATGAAAGGGAACGAGCAGAGTACAGCGCCGAGCCCAGTGAGCCGAAGGTCCACGACTCCCTCAGCTACGATGGGCCGGGGGCGTGGGGCCGGCAAGGGCCGCAAAGGTGTCGTCGTGAAGTGCGGACCGCTGTCAGCAAGGTCGCCCCACCTCCCGTAGCAGCAGCCCGCACACAACCGGCAAGGACGAGTACGGCCCGGACCTGCGCGCACGATGGGCAAGGACGAGTACGGCCCGGACCCGCGCGCACACGATCGGCGAGGACGAGTACGGCCCGGACCTGCGCGCACACGATCGGCAAGGACGAGTACGGCCCGGACCTGCGCGCACACGATCGGCGAGGACGAGTACGGCCCGGACCTGCGCGCACGATGGGCAAGGACGAGTACGGCCCGGACCTGCGCGCACGATGGGCAAGGACGAGTACGGCCCGGACCCGCGCGCACACGATCGGCGAGGACGAGTACGGCCCGGACC